>LPNX011008238.1:190930-214622 GCA_001517045.1 Pseudotsuga menziesii
AGCCCCCCCTAGAGCATGTTTCCTATATCTACCACTTGACGCAACATGAATATATGTATAACCAAATAGTGTTATTTTTTATACCACTTCACTAGGCATTATTATTTTTTCTTTTCACACCTAGGTGATTTTACAGATAATTACTACAGTTTCTAGGAGAATTGAGTTGTGTGATTTAAAAACATGTTTCCTACTGCCGTGTGGAAATGGATCTATGGGACCGCATAAGAAATTGTCCCCAATCCATTTGAAAATCGAGTACCACAACTACAGAACGTTTACAAGTTTCCCATGTTCATCATTATAGACCTTGTAGGCGATTTCCAATGAGTTTTGTTCGCGAGACAAAGTTCATTGGCAGGTAATTGTAAACCTTTTGACTTTACTCGATGGACAGTGAAATAGGAATCCTTATCAATCCCACCCCGTATCATGAGGTTGCTTCCCTGTTTGTATTTCCAATCAAGAAGACTGTGCAGCTGCAGCCCATAACGGTCTGTGAAAGTGGCCGAAGATTTCCTCAAGTGGGCAGAAGGGGAAGAGAAAAAGGCTTTTTGGCCCATTTCCCCTCATTTCTATTGTATCCTCATTCGGAATCTGACAGAGGCAAACAGGCTCCCGCAGGCAACTGGTCTCGTGCAAGCACTCGCCTATGACCATAGTACAACTCCCATTCCTGATCTCTACAGATCATTCGTACAGGGATGCGGGGATTTGGATTCAAAACCTGCACTGTTTGCCCTGCTGATTGAATCGTTAATGAGAGTTGGCAGGATCCAGGGAGAGGAGAACCATGGATTTGGTTTGATGATAAAATATGGGATGGCACCCACTAGTTTAGGCTCCTGGAATGACCTTTTACATGCCTTCGATTGCTTAAACTGCACTGCCCTGGTATGGAATCTCTTCACACAGATGACCATTGCTAATAGTTTCACATTTAATATTGTTTTGCACGCTTTATGCAAAGAAGGAAAGTTGGAGAAAGAACTGGACTTGGCCACTGAGATGGAGGCCAAGGGCTGTGGGCCTAATGTTGTGTCTTACAATATGCTTATTTGGGGGTTTTTTACACATGGGCATGTAGAATTTGGAATGAAATTGATAGAGCAAATGCCTGACAAGGGTTGCCATCCTAATGTCATCACATATAATATCTTACTGAAAGGTTATTGCCAACAAGGAATGCTGGAGGGGGCGATTTCTGTGTGGCAACAGATGGTCAAAAGAGGTTTAGTGCAGAATGATTTCTCTTTTAATATATTGATTGATGGGCACTGCAAGGAAGGGGATATACAGGAGGCTTTTAGGCTGTGAGACGACATGCCTCGACTCGGGGTTTCGCCTGATCTTGTTACTTTCAATACACTTTTGAATGGGTTTTGCATAAGAGGTGAGATACAGGAAGCACAAGACCTTCTAGTCCAAATGTTGAATAGTTGTTCACTTGGTGGGTAGATTCCAAAGGCTGAAGTGGTTCAAGACAACCATGTTTCTTCTGTTGACAGCAGTGCACTAGTGACTGAAACTGAAGTTGGTGAGCTTCTGTCGATGGATATTTTGCAAGGTGGGCACTTGAAGCCTAATCATATTACTCATACAGCTTTGATAAGTGTGTATTGTAGGGCGGGGAAGCTTCAACAGGCATTTACGTTCTTTGAAGAAATGGTGAGAAGTGGGATCATGCCCAATGAAATTACCTACAGTTCTCTTATTAATGGGCTATGCAAGGCAGGGAAAATGTTGGAAGCCAGAGAGCTTCTGAAGGAAATGCAAAACATGGGATTCTTTCCCAATCATGTCACTTACACAACACTCATTGATGCCCTCTTTAAAAGTGACCAAGTTCAGGAAGCACTTCAGCTTCATGATGAGACAGTGAGAAGAGGACTTGCGTTTGATACTGTTATTTTTAGTGTCCTCATAGATGGGCTTTGCAAGGGAGGAAAACTAGGCAAATCAAGAGAGATGTTTGAGAAAATGCCAAGACTAAATGTGATCCCTAATCATATCACTTACACAATACTGATTGATGGCTATTGCAAAACAAGAAACATAGAGGAGGCTCGAAAACTGTTAGACAAGATGGAAAAAGAGGTTTGAAAGCTAATCTTGTCACTTACAATGCACTCATAAATGGACTTAGCAAAAAAGGATAGATTGATGAAGTAGTGGAAGTTTTCAATACAATGCCCAAAATGGGTGCGATTCCTAGCATTGTGACTTATAGCATTATGATTGACACATACTGTAAGCAAGGAAATCTGCAACAAGCTTTTGCACTGCACAATTAAATGATACAGAAACAGCTAATTCCCAATGTTGTTACTTCCTCTGCACTTATCAATGGATTAAGAAAAAATGGGAAAATGCAGGAAGCAAAAGATATATTCCAAAAGATGCTTGAGAAAGGTTTCTTTCCTAATTCTATTATTTACACCTCACTTATTGATGGGCTCTTCAAGCAAGGAAATATGATCGCAGCATTTAAGCTTGGGGAGGAAATGATTAAAAAGGGCTTCATGTTTGATGTTGTCACTTACAATGTATTCATCAATGGCCTCAGCAACAAAGGTAAGATAAATGAAGCCAAGGAACTTTTTAGTGAAATGCACTAGAAGGGCTTAGCTCTAGATTTCATCACTTTCAACACCCTGATGCATGCATACTGCAAGGCCAGTAATGTTAACAAGGCATTTGAACTTCTAGATGAAATGATGAGGAATGGTTTAATGCCTAATGTTGCTACATACAACACCCTCATAGCTGGGTATTGCAATATAGGAAGCATGGACAAAGCATAAGAGCTCTTGCATGAGATGAGGGAGAGATAGATTTCTCCGGACTATATAACTCACAAAACTCTGATTCGTGGTTACATCAATAATGGAAACTCATAGAAGGTGTTCCAGGTGCATGAACAACTACTAGAGAATGATCTTGTTCCAAACATTAGGACTTACAATGCACTGATACAAACTCTTTGCTCAAAAGGAATGACACGAAAAGCAAAGGCCGTTTGGGATGAAATGTCAAAGAAAGGATTATTGCCAGATGTAGCCACTTACAATGCTCTTATGGATGGACACTGTAAACAAGGCAATTTGAAGGAATCATTTCGGTTGTATTGGGAAATGATGAGCAAATGTCTAGCTCCAACTCTTGTAACTTATAATGTACTCCTTGTTGGCCTTTGTCAACTAGGAATGATGCAAGAGGCAGACAGTTTGCTGAATGAATTGGTGGCAAAAGGTTTTGCACCCAATTCTGTAACTTATAACACGCTTATTGGTGGGTATAAAAGGTCAAGAAATCTAAAAAGAGATCCTCAAATTCCATGGTGAAATGATGACAAAAGGACTCAATCCTAATCCTAATAATTATAATGTGCTTATCAGTGGTTTTGCTGAGGCAGGTATGATGCGTGAAGCCAGTGATTTTTTGCATGAAATGAAACATAGAGGGTTCACTCCCAACCTCCCAACATACAATATTTTGATTTGTGCATGGTGCAAATATCGCAACAGCATTGAGGTTACAAGGCTTCTTAAAGAACTATTGGAAAAAGGTTTTGTGTTAAATTCTAGGGCATTTCGGTCTCTCATTATTCATTTTGCAAAAACAGGAGAGAAAAGGAGAGCACAAAGAGTCTTAAAACGGCTACTTAAAAAGGGTTTGGTTCCAGAACTATGATTGTGTCATGACATGCAATCAATGAAGGGGTATTAGCTGATTGGTTTCATGAATATTTATTGGTAGGAAAGGAGAAGCCTCCATGGTTGATATTGCACATGAGGATATTTTGAGTTTCAAACTTTCAAAGCAGTGAAACCCTGGGAACTGATTATTTCATACAATGTTGCATATGTGCATTTATATTCAGAAAATGCATTTGATTTTTCATCTATGAAGTGCTAAACGATGTAACTGGACTGAATTTTGCATTCATGCATTGTACAGATGAGCATTGTAAGGCAACATTTGCTACTCGCTTTATTTGTGTTTACAGACTTGCATCTTGAAGAAAGCTTCTGCAGATGCAAAGTTTTATGCTCTATTTTTTATTAGCAAACAGGTAAATGTGCTCGAAAGCTAAAAGGTTGGAAGCACATGTTTCATGAAATCTCGATATAAATCAGACATTTTATCCTTACACATGGATTCTGTTTAGAACAGTAATTTCATTATCAAATTTCAAGAGACATTGAAACTGACATTGCTGTATATTGCTATGGGATATGCCAAGCATCAAGTACTGTATGTATTCGGCACTCTTCTGCAACATGTCATATCCCTCGCCTTTTGATGAAGGTAAATAAAGGTTATACATTGCAGGCTTGCAGATGTCGATGTATGAGAGTATCCTAGAGCATACATGAGCTAAGAAATGTTTTTTCTCCATCATTTGAACTGGATTATTGTTGTAGTCATATTGGACTCACTAATAATTTCACAATTTCCTTTGAATTGAATTCCATTTGTTAGCACATGAAGAATGCATGATAATTCCATTTTGCTGCTCATAAAGTAGACCGTGTTCATTTCTCTGGGCTGCTCTTGGACTGTTCACTTAGGCATCATTCTTCTGGGGTTGATAAACCTTATTTTTGAATGTGCATACCCTCTCCTAATAGGCCATGACTACGGTACGGTCTATTCTAGCTAGGATGTGAATGTGTTGTCTCTATTCTATAGATAGTGGTTGATTTTGAAGCTGTAGTAGGTACAGGTTTTGTAGATGGTAGGTATAATGGAGTTATATGTACTTCTTGGCAGATTTAAGAAATTTTCCCCAAGTTTATCTTTAGTTTGTAGCACTATTTAGTTTGTAGGCATCTTCTTTTAGTAACCATTCATGAGTTCTTCTCTTACCATCCCATTGCTGAACAAAATTACCTCAACAATGAATAACAAAATTTATGTAGCAACACACACATCCTCAATTGGATTCTACAACTATTTCTTAAACACATCCCTTATTCTTTGTCCATATCAATTTTAGGTTATTAGGTATGCATCAATGCATTATGTTGTTCTCTAAGACTCTTTTGCAGACCACTTTAATAAATTGCGAAACTGTTTACGATATTTTGTTTCCTAAGAACGGTATATTTTTGTGCTTATTAGGGTGTTTGAAAAATTAAATTGGATTTTAAGCTTGAATGTCTTTGGATCTTATTGTCTTTTATTAGAATTACAAATGATCAAATCTATGTGTTAATATTGCTCCTCTTCCCGATTCTTAAAGGGTACTAGCTCAATGGAAGAGCGCCTGTTTTACAAGCAGGAGGTTGGTGGTTCGATTCCTCCATGCCCTAATGATATTGGAATGTATTTATAAAGGTAAAAATGTAGTAGTGCAAGATGGATGCAATATGAGATGCAACACTAAATGCAAAACAAGATGTAAAAGTGGACGTCACACCAAACACAAAAGTGGATACAAAAGTCGACCTTATGTCAGACGCAAATATGGACACAAAAATGGATGTCACACAATGCAAAATTGGATGCAAAAAGAGACTCGACACTAGACACAATTAATGACTCAAAACTAGATGCAATACTAGGTCCAAAACTAAATGCAACAGTAGATGCAAAAGTGGACTCCTAACTAGACGTAAAATTGGACATTAAATTGAGCACAAAATATGGTGTATCGATGGACATAAAACTAGGTGTAACACCAGGTGCAAAAATGGAAGGAACACTTGCCGCAAACAAAAACTTAAAATGAGACACAATATTGGATGCAAGATGGGACAAAACATTGAATGTAAAACTAGACGTAATATTGAATGCAAGATGGGATGCAACATTAGACACAAAACTAGATGCAATATTAGATACAAACATGGCTGCAAAACTACGGACAACATTAGGCACAACACTGGGTGCAACATTGGGCTCATACATAGATGCAAAGAAAGACATCAACCAGGATGCAACACTAGGTGCAAACCTAGATGCAAAATACGACGTAAAACAAGATGAAACATTAGGCACAAACATGGATACAAAAAAAGACATAAAACAACATACAAAATTAGATGCAAATGGGGATGCAACATTATAAGTAAAATTGGATGCAAAACTAGACGCAACATTGGGCCGAAAATTGGATGCAATCCTAGATGCAACGTTAGATGCAGAATTGGACACATAATTTTATGCAAAACATGGTGCAAAATTGCGTGCAAGACTCGATGAAAAACTAGGAGCAAAATTGGATGCAAAACTGAGCGTGAAACTGGGTGCAAACAAGGATATAACAAAGGATGCAAAAAAAGATGCAATAGAAGTTGCAAAATTGGGCGGAAATAAAGGCGTAACAAAAGATGCAAAAAATTGGGCGCAAAAATGGACGCAAAAATGGATGTTAAAAAGGATGGAAAAAAAGATGCAATAGAGGGCGTTTTACGAAAATGTACAATAGCGCCAAGTTTAGTGCCAGATTGTTCATCACCATTGAGAAAAAATTACACTAAAATCCGGCGCTAAATTCGACGCTAAATCCAGTTTTTGTTGTAGTGATGGGACTGAAGTCAGGAACCCTCTCGAAGAAGAATGAGGCCAATATGATCGCATATCCAAAATTATTATCCTGTCCTCTCCTGCAGTCATATAATTGTATTTTCATGATCGGTACTAGTCTTGAACACTAATCATATAGTAATCCTTATAAGCATTCTACCGCTATGCGCATGTGTGTCCGAACAATTAAATGCAAAGAAGAATACCCTACTACTCTGACTACAGTGCTCACTAAAAATTTCAATGGGAAGCTAGTGATCTGTCCAATCGGGATTTGACTCCCTAATTCTATGTCCTGGGTAGGAAATATCTGTTAATATAGTATTGAACACTAAGAGGGTCACCTCCTCTACCGGTGCCCTCCATGTTCACAGGTGCTCCCCTGTGCGATAAAACTGTGATAAAGTATATGTCTTATGTAGTCAACTCCAAGGTTTCCCCTTGGAGGTCAAACAACCCAAGCTCATGGTCCCACAATCTCAATAATGTATCAAGAAGAAGGACTTGTGCACACATGTTTGAAGTGCAGTAAAATTTAATTAAGTGACATCTTCATAAAGCTTGCAAAGTCACAGGATCGGCCATTTCCTGACGATCCATATCTCGTGCTCTCTTTCTCGCCATTCCAAGACCATGGTGACCTTCCCAAAACATGTTTTTCATTATATTTTGTATAAAAATCCACTCACCCAGCAATTGTGACTGTCTAGTTTGCATTTTGTGATCCATTCACATGTTGTCCTACTGCCAACCCGTGGTTCAAACGTGAAATCACCGGTACAAAGAAGGCTACCCATGGTTATCATGTGGTGCCTTTAGGTCTTTCCTAAAAACCAAATATGACCATGAATTTTAAAAATGGAAAGCATAAAATTAAAGAGGAAGGAGAGAAGAAGTATATACACTTCACAGATTTGAAAACCATCCACTGGATTTCTCACAATGATCAATCAAAGAAGGAGGTAAAATGGCTAAAATTGGTAAAAAAACTCAAAATGGTATATGTTTTAATTTGATTTTGAACTATTTATAGTGAAAATTTGAAATTGTTACATACTTCGTATAGTTAAAATCATTTTTATGTTATTTGAACTAACACCATGTGTCTTTACTTAACTGTTACAGGTCCTGGACGATTCGAAACATGATTTCCTTTGCACTTAAGGTAGGATGTGGTCCCTACATGATACTTTTGCACTTATACCATGTCCTCTATCGAACCTTAGTATCTTGTTTCATCCATAGACTAAGATGTATAGCCACTATGTACCTTGCAAACATTGTTGTTCTTCTGTGGTTAGGGCCTCCTTTAGATGGGAAGCTCTAGTTAGAACATTTTCTTGTCTTTTTGGCTCCCATGTCGCTGTTGTGCTAGGTTGTGGGAGCCTTTGTAGTCATTTTTCTGTCAAAATGAACCTCATTTTGCATATTTTACTAAGCTACCCTTGAAAATAAGGCTCCCATCCTTATGGAGATATCTTTAAGCCCTGGTTTGACTCCTTAAAATTGACTAGATTGCCAAGTAAACTGGTTTGTTTAGACTCATTAAGGTAAATTGAACAATCATCCACATCGGTGGTAGGTTATCACTTTTTCTGACAATGTGGATTATTTATGAAAAAACAATACTCTATTTTCTTCGGAATCTAGAAGAGTATCTTCAGGCATAAGGTTATCTCTTTTTCAGACCTAGAGGACTAAACTTACAGAAAAGGAACATGTTCAAGCTTAGTTTTCTCTGTTTCATGCTCTAGACCCAAACATGAAAACGATTCTGAGCGTACTTTATGTCTTTGTCATGCTTGCTAAACTATAGAACAAAGCATCAAGTTTAATGTTGTCAGCCACATTCTCGTAAATAAATGTAACTTTCATAGTGATATTTCCTTCCTTCACACTCATTAAACTAAGGCTATGTGATGCTTTTGAAGGTGCATCGATTGGGTGATAGTTTACCCCTTAGTTCTTCGAAAGCTAAGAGAGTTCTCATGTGGATTGTTTTATACTTTTTCGGACTTGGGAGACTAAATTTACGAAAAAGCACCCACCTAGAGTTTTATTTGGAGTTTTCAGACTCTCAAAACTATGAAAGCACTGACGAGCATTCACTAATTTTGGCTCGTAAATTCCACTAATCAGTGACATATCAAACACTATTCTCTCTCCTCTTTAATCTTGTCAAAAATGAAGAGAGACTCGAGCTGACTTTCTTGGACTCATTAAAACATAACAAGAAAGGAAAGGAAGAACTTCACTCTTTAGGTTATAAGTATGTTGGAAGCATGGCATCCTTGAACAAAGCACTTTTTCAACCTCTCGATACTCATGTCTCATTTTTTCGCCTCTTAATTCAGCTATCACTTTGATTTATTACTCCTCCACTTGTCCTTTATACATGGGAAATTTGTTATGTCTCCTACATAACAGATAAGTCTATTTGTGCCATCTGAAAGTATAAATCTTCCTTGGGTCATCTTTTTGTTGTGCTCACTATTCAAAGATCCTTATCTCTATCTGGTCATCCTAATTCCCATCATTTTCATTCCTGATTTTACATTATGTATACCTTCCCTCATCCAAACTTTCAGTAACTCTTGTTATCTGTTGAAGGATTCATTGCCTTCCTCCTTGCACTATGGCTTCCAGGCAGTATCTCCTGAAGATGAAGACCTAGATTTCTAAAGATGATACCTTAGGATTCAATACTCATATTGATGAATTTCGTTGCTTCAGTTGTCAGCATCCTTCATTCATTGATACTCTGATGGATTCCTTCCATGTTCGACTTCAACCCACATATTCACATGGTAGGATTTGTACTATTTACTATGGATTTGGACGAAGACCTTAGGTTACAATATCTATAACCTAAGTTGCATAGTATTTTGTTATGTTATGTGATACTATCTCCAACTTTTGAAGACTCATCATTGTATATTGTGGCTTTGATCCACCGTTGTCAAACATGTGTGGCCATGTTTCCCATACTATATGATTTAATTGAATATTGTAAATAAGCTAGTGTTCCACTTTATTGAACATGGCATCCTCAGTAATGATTTTGTACATGACTTTGATTTGTCTATTTCAGGTACCTCTCTGTGACCTTGGTAACTGAGTTTCTCCAAGATAAGATATTTGTAATGTATTTCGGCCCTCATTTCCCTCTAACCTCATACATTCGGGGGCATCTGTTATACTATGAAATGGCACTTCTCCATACGAGTACCGACGCTGAGCATTTCTATACACAAAAGGACATTATGGATAGAAGTTGTCAAAAACCTATAGATGAAGATATTCCTTGATACACTTTGTTCCTTCCAGTATTGCCAATGTTTTTTAATGAGCTTAACTTGTAATCACAACTATTTCCATTGAATGTCGCAGGTCATTCGCAGGTATCCCTATATGAAACCCGCGATTATATGATCACACTATGCATTCACGGGTTTCCTTCACATGAGTCGTGATCCATTCATGACCTACTACTATATATACCCTTGGTTACATTAAGACAAAAAATTAAAAATTAAAACAAGATTAGTCAAGGACAGTTGGGTTAATGCCCCCAACCTCCCTAACCATCCTAACCTTTGTAACGCCCCCTGATCACCAAGTATAAATAGAGGGGAGGGGTAGAGGTTAGAAAAATCATATTGAGCGGGCAAGGTTATGGTGGGGGAATCATTGGAGATTGGAGCAAGAGAACTCAGTCCTTGGTCAGTAGAGGAGGGATTGTCTCATATAGAGGTTGTATCGTTCCCTATTGCTTATCAATAAAGAGAGATTTTCTTCCACAATTGGTGCATGAATGTTCTTATATGTTATGATTTATGAAATATATTTCCATCTCCTTTATATGCAATTATAATGTTTCATTCATCTTTATATAACATCTTAGATCTATGTAGGAAGGTATCTATCTCTTTTACAGGTGTTGAGAATCTTTGGAGATTCTGGAGCAGTATGAGAGAAGAATAAATCTTAGATCATCCTTCATAAATAAGGTGCAAGTGCTTTCTGTCTCATTTATCTCACAAATATCTCTAGAATGATGTATGTCTGCAAGTTGAATATTTGTATGTTGGTGACCCCAAACCCTTAGGTCATAAGGTAGATTCCCTGAACAACACTAGTGAAGTAGGTGTAGTTGATGATGTCGCTACAACTGGTGGCACTAGTGGATTAGTATTAGTGAGACACATGTAGAGGGAAATGGTGGGAATTGATGAATTAGTATAATATGGTGCAAATGTTGAAACATATGGAGGAGGAGGAGGAAGAAGAGGGTCAATGTATGGTGAAGTTGGTGACACATGTGCAAGAGGAGGAGGAAGAGGAGGAGGTGGATTAATGGATGGTGAAAAAGGTGGCACATGTGGATGAGGAGGAGGTGGGGATGGTGGTGGTGGATCAGTGGATAATGTAGTTGGTGATTCATGTGGAGAAGGATGAGGTGAAGTCAATCGATCTAGTGGAGAACCACATGGTGGAGAATCATGGAGTGGACGATTAAGATAATTATCCTCATAAAATGAGCTATATGAAGTGGAATGAGCCCCATCCCTTAACATTCAGATGAGGCTTAGGGAACTAACAATGTGACACCTCATGGAATACATGTCATGAGGAAGGATATCCCATATATAATATAGATTTGAAACCCTTTATATCTCTCAAGCATGAACAAGTACCAATCCCTTCCTAGCAAATATACCACATATTCAATATGCCACCTGAATTCAGACTCTATTGTTGGTATTTAGTTATTACTGACAACCAGGGTGAATCAATAATTATGCAAATATGTACAATTTTAACTTAAGCATACTTTTGCATATTTAAACTTTCTAGCATTCACAATAATAAACAGAACAATGCACAAATATTTGAAAGAAAATGTATATCTATAAATATATAAGTGTAATTACATCAATGGGAGATAATAGTCTCCAAACATGAGCAACCAATCATTTCAGGCATTAACTTGATCCCAAGTATAATCTGCAATCTATTGGCACCAACTTGCAACAAGTTCTATTTTCATAAGCACTAACTCATGACCTTTAGGCACCAACCTAAACATACTTCAGTCTTTTCTGTGCATACTATGACTTGTAGCTTCAAGATTTGACATGTTTAAAAACTGTGCTCTCGTGACTATAGAAGTTACAACCTCCATTTGTTCTTCAGCATTGACTGCAAGGAGGCTATGACCCCCTAAGTTTTATCTTCACCCATAACAATGATGCTTCTGCACACTAATTATATTTAGAAACATTGACTAGAAGGAGGATATGACCCCCTGCTCCTTTCCCCGTATGACTTCCTTGATATGGAATATGATTGTATAGAAATATTGCAAATAGAGAAATAACTTTTCTTCAAATTCCACAATTGTTGCAACCTTTTGATCTGCGTATGCATATCTGCGTTAGATAGTTTCCCAAAAATATGGTGTGCCAAAAAAACTGTGATTTGTGTATGAATAAAGTTTCTACTTCAGTCACACTTGCTTCTATGCGGTCTGCGTCTTCACTGGTCAGGAACTTCATACATCTAAACTATGTGTATCATTTCTTCCAAATCACTTACTCGTTGTTCATTATCCACTATGGTTCCACTACATAAAGATAATCTCTACGATAAATGATCCATTGATACCCAAAAATTTCAAAGCTTGTCACACAGTTATATCGTCATTGCTCACAAGCTTACTTCACCTTATTCATCTCTTTCTTATTTATAATCTTCTTGACTCAAGAGATGTGTCCACCTAGTGAAGTATGTTAACTTCGGATAATGTCCCACGGGATTATCTTTAACAAGTTAGGACCTGTGTCAACATCCCACTTCTTACAAATCATCTGTGTAGTTTATGATGCACATATTGCAACATCCTTGTGAGAATTTTACACACATCAGTTTGTTGCTTAGGTTTCTTTACAAATCTTTGTACCACTTACCATATTCCTTGTGGGAATGTTACACATAATTTAATTTTTACTTATTCATAAGTCTTACAAATTTTATTTGCACATTTCAATATTCTTTTATGTGTATAAATGTGTGCACATTTGTAACCAATGTCATGGTGGTATAATTGTCATTATATGACTTCCACATTCTTTCATATGTATTTCTTCAATATGGTTAGGAGAGGAAGTCCTTTAGCATTTTCATCTAATTCCTTTGACTTCTAGTCCATTTGATCTTTGGTCCTTTGACCCTTTGACTTCTTTGACATGTTTGTTCCTTTGACATCTTAGATCCTTTGACATCAATGAAAACATATATTCAACAATCTCCCCCTTTCTCATTGATGTCAATGCTGCCTCGAATGACAATACACGTATCACACGCCCCCTGAATTTGTGTGTATCTCAATGCTACCTTGTATCCTGAAGATGTGCGCCAAAAAAAAAATTGTGATCGTGTTCACACTTCGGTTTTCTAGCTTCTTTACTCTGTTATTGCTCCCCCTATCATTTGGATCATCCTATTTCATCTTCTTCTCCTTTCTTGCTTTCCTTATTTCACATTATCTCCCCATTTGCCATCAATGGAAAAGGGACCTTCTACATTGTTGGCTCCCCTTGTATTTCTTCTCACCACTTCAAGTATGCTAGGTCGTAGACAATCACATTAGTTGACTTATTTTTCCTCAAACAGTGAGGCAAAAATTATTCCTACTTTTCTTCTTAAATACTCAAATGTTTCTCTAGGAATCAGTTTTGTAAAAATGTATGCAGTTTTCTCTTTTGTATCTAAATATTCCAATTTGATTTCATTTTCATCCACATGTGCTTTAGTTTTGAATGCATCTTTAGATTCTTTGAGATATTAATGGCACTTGTATTGTCATAGAAAACTAAAATGACTTGGTCATATTTTACTTGGACATATTTCATAGTCTACTTCATCCACAACACTTGTGAGAAACATGTTGCTGCAGCAATGTATTTTGCTTCTGCAGTCAACATGGATACTGAGCATAGTTTCTTGCTTAGAGAAGAAACTAAGCATTTTCCAATGAAGAAGGTAGCCCCATTTTTTCTCTTTCAGTCATCAATTCTTCCTGCCCATTTCACATCTGTGCATGCTTCTAATATTAGTTCAATGTTGCATGGATAACATAGGCCAAAAACCAAATTTCCTTTCAGATATCTGAAAATTCTTTTTACTGCTTGTACATGCATTTCATTTGAGAAGGATTGAAATCTTGCAACAATACCTACATCCTGCATTATGTTAGGTCTTGAGGCTGTCACATATAGTAAACTTCCTATCATTGATCTATAAAGTATTTGATCTACTTCATTTGCTTCATCCTCCTTACTCAGTTTACATCTAATGATCATGGGTGTACATACTGGTTTACACTCCTCCATGCTGAATATTTTTATCATTTCTTTTATATATTTGGTTTGGGTGATGAAAAATCCATCCTTGAGCTAGGATACTTGCAACCCCAAAAATAAAGACAGTTCACCAAGTAAGGACATTTCAAACTCTTTTTGCATGCTCTCAACAAACCTTTGACTAATTTTGTCATCACTACTCCCAAATATTATGTCATCTACATGCATGTCAATCATAGTAATATATTTTCCTTCTAAATTAATGTGCAAGTTACTATCAATATGGCCCCTTGTGAAGCCTTGCTGTCACATATATTTATCTAACATTGAATATCATCCTCTAGGAGCTTCTTTTAGTCCATATGGTGCCTTTCTTAGTTTGCAAACATAGTCCTTATTACTTGAGAGAGAGAATCCTTCGGTTTGTTCTATGTACACTTCTTCCTATAGTTCCACATTCAAGAAGGTTGATATAACATCCATTTGGTATACAATAATATTATTGGAGCAGGGACAGGATAAAAACATCATGGTTGCTTCTATTCAGGCTACTATAGAGAAATTTTATTCAAAATATATTCCTTCAATTTGTGCATACCCCTTTCAAACTAGCCCTGCCTTATTCCTTACAACCTTACCTTCCTTGTTGAATCTATTTCTAAAGACCCATTTTGTTCCTATGACATTTTTTCCTTTGAGTTGAGGAGCTAGTTCCCAAGTTTTATTCCTATCTATCTGATTCAACTCTTCCTCCATAACCTTTACCAATTCTCATCAATCTTGGATTCATTAAGGCTCTTTGGTTCTCTTTGAGATAATAGTGATAAATGCACCTATTCAGTGTCACCAGTTAAGAGTTTTCTCCTGGTTTCTAGACCACCATTCTTATCACCTATGATCAATTCTTCTGAGTGATTCTTTTGAACAAATCTAGAAGGAGTTTTTGTATCTTATCAACTTGTTTCCTCTTCTTGAGGAAAATTGTCCCGTTGTTTGATGATCCTTTATTCATTTTATGTAGCTTGAGTAATTTGTTCAGAAGTGGGTTGATCATCATCTTTTGATTTACTATATTTCAATTCTTCATCTATTTTTACATCTGGAATCTCAACATCTTCTTTAACCTTAGATTATAACATATATATGCCTTACATTTGACAACATATCCCAAGAAGATGCCTTCATCCGATCTTGGATCAAATTTTCCAAGGTTGTCCTCGTTTCACTTTATATAGAATTTACTTCCAAAAATCCAAAAATGTTTGACAATGGCTGGTATTCCTTTCTAGATCTCAAGCAAGATCATATTGTTGTTGGTATTTTGTGCTTTATTTAAAATGTGAAAAAGTGTGTGAACTTCATGTTTCAAGAAGAGGTCAGAAAGCTTGGAATCATTGAGTAAGGTTTTGGTCATTTCTTGGATTGCCATGTTTTTCCTTTGAGATACCTCGTTTGGCTATACTCTTCTAGTTGTTGAGAATTACCTCTTTATACCATGTAGTTCTCCATAGTCCTTGAATTTATTTGAAATGAATTCTCCACTGTTGTCTGATCTCATACATTTAATTTTTTTCATCTATTTCATTTTTTAGAAAGTTTTTGAGAACTTTGAAGCACTCAAATGTTTCATATTTTTTCTTGAGGAAGAAGACCTGCATCATCCGGGTGAAGTGAACTATGAAAAGTGCAAAGTATTTCTCACCTTTCAACCCTTTTATTCTGATGGGTCCACATACATCTGTATGAACTAATTCCAACAACCTTTATGTAGAATGTTCCTTACCCTTGAAATTGACTCTAGTTCATTTTCCATGTTGACATTGTTTACAGACTTACTACAAAGGATTTGCAATTCTTTGAATGTCTCATACTTCTTGTATCTTGCTAATTCTAACCATATTATCAAAATTTATATGTCTCGTTCTCCTATGCCAGAGCCATCTTTCATCTATTTGTCCTAGGAAACATCTTTCCTCTTTTTCATCGAGTATGTAAACATTGTTTGGAGTTCTGTTGGCGGTTGCTACCAAGCTATCAGTATCTATGTCATTTATCCTACATTTCTTGGATTCAAATGTGAGAGTGTGTCCTTGGTCACAAATACAACTTACACTGAGAAAGTTATTTTCATATTCTCAACCAACAAGAGATTGACTTCTTTAGTTATTTGGTTTCCGAGGGTGACCATTCCTTTACCTATGATCTTGGCATAGCCATTGTATCCAAAGTAGGCATTTCCTCCTCTTTCTTCTTTGTGGCTCAATAAATTCCCTTTGTCACGTGCCTTATGTTTATATCACCCACTATTAATATACCATTAATCTTTCTTGTTCTACACATCATGTAGTGTTAGTTTGCATCCTTCATAACTTGATTGAGCGAATTTTTTCTGCCAAACTTTCTATGAATGATAGTTGTTTTCTAGTAAAGACCTTTTTTCACAATTTTTGATTTTATGTCCATAGTTTCCACATTGTTGGAACTCATGTTTTGTACATAAGGTACTGAAGGCATTTGATCCTTCTTACGAAACTTCAATATTTGGTGTCGCTCCTTTTACAAGACATTATATTCTCTTTAGAATAGTTTCTCAGACGTGCTCTACAATCCACTGCTTTGTGACCAAACTTTTTACACAAAAATAGTTTCCTATAAAGAGAGTTTGATACCTTATAGGTTGAAAGATTCCTGGTTGTGCCTTATTGACATTTTTGAGAAGAATACATCCCTTTCTTGTAACTTTTCTATTCTTTCGACATGAAACATTTGAACACATTCACATAGCTTCTAACATTTGTTTCTATTTTTTTTTATCCTAGCCTTTCGTAGTTTTTTGAATTACCCGATTCTTTGCTAGATTTTTCCAAGAATTCAGCTAATTGTTTTCCTTGAGCATTTCTTCTTTTAGACAAATGACTTATTTTTCCATTTTTTCACACTTTTCTTCTTGATATGATAGTTGTTCCATTATTTCCAATTTGAACTTCCTTGTTTCTTCATCTTGTTCTTTTTGTTCCCTAATTTAGTCTTTTAGAGCCTTGTTTTTCTTCCTATATTTTTCTAACCCTCCATAGCATTGATTAGTTCCCCTTCAAATTCCACTTCTGCAAGTTCTTCATCATTTATGCATCCTTCATGGCCTTGGGAGGCATCTCTAGTTTTGTCATTTATGCACTAGATTTGTCTTCTAGATGTTAATTTGTTTACTGAAGGCACCTGCTCTGATACCAATTATTGGTATTTAGTTATTACTGAGAGGGGGGTTGAATCAGTAATTGCGCAGATATGTACAATTTTAACTTAAGCATAATTTCACATATTTAAACTTTCCATCATTCATAACAATAGATAGAACAACACACAAATACTTGAAATCAATTGTATATCTATAAATATATATAAGTGTAATTACATCAATGGAAGCTAACAGTCTCCAAACATGAGCAACAACTCATTTCAATTGTTAACTTGATCCCAAGTACAATCTACGGTATGTTGGCGCCAACCTATAGCAACTTCTATCTATGTAAGAACCAACTGACGACCTTCAAGTGCTAACCTGAATAGATATCAGTCTTTTCTACACAAATTGTGACTTGTAGCTTCAAGCTCAGACCTGTGGAAAAACTACACTCTCCAGTTGTGGAAGTTACAACTTATGTTTGTTCTCTAGCACCCACTGGAAGGAGGCTACAAGCCTACAACCCCCTGATTTTTATTTGCACCCATAGAAGGGATGTTGTTGCAGCCTGATTGTATTTATTAGCACCAACTAGAAGGATTATATGAACCCCTGCTCCTTTCCCCATCCAACCTCCTTGATATAGAATATGATTGTATATAAATATTGCAAATAGAGAAATACCTTTTCTTCGAATTCTGCAACTATTGCAACCTTTTTATTTGTGTCTTTGTATCTGCATTAGATAGTTTCCCAAAAATATGATGTGCCAAAACAACTGCGATCTGCATTTAAATAAATCTTCTATCTCAGTCACACTTGCTTCTCTATGATATGTGTCTTCATTGAGTAGGAACTTTGCACATCCGAACTATGGGTATCCTTTCTTCTGGTGCACTCACTCACTTTTCATTATGGACTGCAGCTCCACTACATAAAGGTATTCTCTATGATCAACAATCCATTGATACCCAAAAATTCTAAAGCTTGTCAAACAATTAGATCTTCGTTTCTCACAAGCTTACTTCACCTTATCGATCTCGTTCTTATTTATTATCTTCTTGGCTCAAGAGATGTGTCCGCTTGGTGAAGTCCGTTAACTTCGTACAACATCCCACAAGATTGTGTCTTTAGCAATTTAGGACCTTCATCGACATGCCACTTTTCACAAATTATATTTGTAGTTTATGATGCACATATTCCAACACCCTTGTGGGACTTTTGCACACATCGGTTTGTTGCTTATGTTGCTTTACAAATATTTGTACCACTCACCATATTCCTTGTGGGAACTTTACACATAATTTAATTTCTACTTATTCATAAGTCCTACAGATTGTATTTGTGCATTTCAATATTCTTCTATGTGTATAAATGTGTGTACATTTGCAACCAATGTCATGGTGGTATAATTGTTGTTATGTGACTTCCACATTCTTTCATATGTATTTCTACTATTTGGCTATGAGAGGAAGTCTTTTAGCAATTTCATCTAATTTCTTTGACTTTTGGTCCATTTGATCTTTGGTCCTTTGACCCTTTGACTTCTTTGGCATCTTTGGTCCTTTGACATCTTAGATCCTTTTACATCAATGGCAACATATATTCAACATCTATGATCAAGCCTACATGACATGACAAATCTCTATATTGTAGGTTGTTTAACTGCCTCATTGACCTCCTCATCATGTTGGGGAAACTTATGCCCAACTTATGCGTCGACGTTTGAGAAACAATAAACAATACTAATCATATAATTGAAAACAAATTTTTACAATATATTGCATGTGCATTAAATTAGAAAAAAAAAACATGAAACTAGATTTATCAAAACATAACGATAGTATTACATTTATCACCGTGTAGTTCGTCTGAAGAAAACATGTTGTTCAAACATCGAGCTCTAAACCATCCTCATGTATGGGTATTATACAATGTCAAGGACAAGGTTGTCCTCTCTAGCCAGTAAATCACAAATCTCTTTACCAACTAGCTTATATGACCACTCGAATGGCCCTTCTTAGGAGACAACTTCTCACACATGTGCATACACACATTAGTCCTAGGCCTAGGAAGTAGGTGGGGTATTTTTGGTTGAGTGGCATGAATCCTATTAAAAATAAAGTGCATATATTTGATGCAAATGGGAAGTATAGTATCCCATAAAAAATGACATGACAACAATCTAAAGAAAATAAAAATTGTCGCAAAATATCTTCAATCATCTAATCAGTTGGATCCTCTATACTGAGCTAATTGAATGGTATATCAAAGAGAAACTAAGGCACTTCCCATCACATGTAAAGTGTGATAGTTCCATGAAAATAAGGAACATACACCTAAATTCCTTCGCACAAAATGTATGTATCTCCAATTATCCACCTACAACCTGGAAGTCCGTAGGGTTAACAATGTCTCAAATGGCATATTTCTACACATATGTTGGTGGTCTCTACTACAATGCTGAGAAATAGATTAGGGAACTTGGGCCAAACCTCCCCCTCCTAGACAGGTTGGTGATAAAATATATATTCTCTTACATGGGTTGATAACACAGATCAAGACTAGAGCTCTGTGGGGCTTCGGCCTCGAGCTCTCTACAGCCCTGACATCAATGGCATGGGGTTTCGCACCCAGATCTTCATCGATGGGCTTTCCATGGCATTTCCAGAGTCGCCCGTCATGATCACCGGCAGCAGATCAATGAGCTTCTTGGTTTGCACAGTCTTTTTCGCACTGGATGACGATTTGATTTTGTGCCATAGCTGTCCGCTGTCCTGGTTTCGTTTCCTGCGGCACTGGATTCATGCCCAAGGCCAGCGACTATCTGCCAATCAATGGCGTGGGGTTTCGCACCCAGATCTTCAACAATGGGCTTTCCATGGCATTTCCAGAGTCGCCCGTCATGATCTCCGGCAGCGGATCAATGAGCTTCTTGGTTTGCACAGTCTTTTTCGCACTGGATGACGATTTGATTTTGTGACATAGCTATCCGCTGTCCTGGTTTCGTTTCCTGCGACACTGGATTCATGCCCAAGGCCAGCGGCTATCTGCCAATCAATGGCGTCAAGAACCCTATTACTTGGTGCATGGGATTTCTGCGCCCTTCTGTGCGAGTACGGCGTTCCGATCCCGCATCGATTCTCAAGAAGATCGGCTGTCAGCGGATCAATATCAAGATCCAGTCGGGGCTCGAGACTCCCCGATTTGCTCTTCAAGATTTTCACAGAGATATTTATCGTTGAAGAGCTGTGGTGGTCGCTCTCTGGTTTCACATGGGACGAAACTAGCACGGAATTGTCGATTTCTTGGCGTCATTTCTTGAACCCCTTTACACAGGAGATGCGAATGGACCGGCTTGAGGTTGGAGGCGATGTCTGAGATTCGCAGTGGCTCGGTGTCTCGGGTGCTTTGCTTTGTTTGGAGCGATTTCTGGTTAATGGTTGAATATTGGCGCTTCAGTGGTAGGCTCCAAGAACTGGGTCGAGGGTTTCGGCCTTCGATCTTGATCTATCAAGATTGATTGGCTCCATCATGATAGATCGCGGAATCATGGAGGAGGTAGTGAATCGGTGCTCGCGTGTGGCTGAGAAGGTGTCTTGCCGTCCATTAGCCAAGGTTGGAGACTGTCGGCTCGCTCCAGAGTTGAGAGGCCATAGGTCATATCCTTCCTTTTGCGGATGAGGACGCAGGTCATTTTTTGTCGTCGACTGAGAGGCCGTTTCCTTCCTTTTGTTGTGGTTTCTCGTTGCTTTGAGCGGCATGCTGCTGGACGAATGGCTCCTTCATGATCTATTTGATTTTGCTGTGAAAGATTGCCTGCCTTATATGGCAGTGATGGTGTCTGTTTGATATACTCTTGCGTGGCGACCCATTTTGTTCCTTCGGGAACTTTGCGGCGGCGACGGCATTTCAGAGGCGGTGGCCTTTGCTTTTGGCAGTATGTCTGATTTCATATTTTTGTGACCTGTTTTTTTATTTGGGTTGTGATATCCATATTTTGGGACAGTTTTGTAATTTTTGGTTACGTTTATATGAGACAGCTAATATGTGACAATGTAGGGATCCTTATGATCCTCTTACATGTGCAGATATGTAATTTTGTTCTACTTTGAAATAAAATTATGAATTTTTTCTGAGGAAAAAAAAAAACACAGATCAAGACTAACCCTAAATGTCTTCTTAGAATGATCCTAATGACTGATCAACTGCTATAAAAAGGAGGAGTTACCCATGAAAGATGTAGATTCCTTATAAAAATTAAGAAAGCCAACATTGCTCAAGATGACAAAAGTCTAAGATATAATAAAATATCCTCAAAATAACACAATTAGAAGGTGTAATAGGGTGAGGGAGTCCCCCGCTCTATATCCTCACATATGTGTCAACTTTATGCTGCTACTACTCTAGTCAACCCATTGTTGTTGTTTATCCTACTCGTCATCATCCATGATTCACATACAATTATTTTTTTAGGCACATATATATAGCTAAAACAAATTAAAATAATTTGTTAGAGTAATTTGTGTGCCTTTTCATGTTAAAGCGCACCATGCATGGTTTAATATATTAGAAATAAAGCGTCAAATGGATGTAGTTTGGGTGGTTGGGAGGAATGAATGTTACCCTACCCACCGAGGTTCTACTCTTGTAAGTGACATGTTGGTCTTGTGGAGCCCTTTGTAATAAATGTTGTGATTGATGAGCTGACCATACCTTGATTCAGTTTGAATATCAAGTATTGGAATTTTCCGTGTAGTGGCCCTCTAACAAATGGTGAACCACCTTTAAAAAAAAATATTAGAAATAAAACACCGCTATTCCAATATCATATACAAACATGTAGTGCATGTTTACTTTAATAAATATATTAGAAATAAAGCACCGCTATTCCAATATCATATACAAGCATATAGTGCATGTTTACTTTAATAAATGATGTGCACTAATACGGGTGCATTGGTTTTACAACAAACAACTAAATGGGGCATTAACATAATGCACCAATGCTAATATGTCAATAAAGCACACCCATGTCTTCGTGCATTTTGTGTTTTAACGCATCATAATAAAGCACACCCCCACGACAACACTATGGAACAATGACTAGGAAAATGTTCTCAACATCTTTATCTTCTTACTTTAGCCAAACTTTTATTAATTAATAAAAAACATTTCAACACAATTATATAATAATGTTTAATTTAATTATATATAAAAAAAAATTAATATCTTATTTTTACTTAAATATTAATAACTATACTCACTTGGGATGCATTGTAGAAGCATGGCATCATGGGGCCAGGTAGATGTTGTCTATGCTTATATGATCTTGAAACAGTTGATCATTTATTTGGAGGCTGCATATTCTTTTTTACTCTTTGGGTTTTCATTTGCTACCATTCCACAACCTCAACTAGATGGGATCAACCTTGCTTGTCAGAAAATATTGAAATCATATTAAAAAATTATTCCTTGTCGATGGACGTAATAATAGCATCTTTATGGTCAGTTTGGAGGATGTGTAATCTGGTCCTCTTTCTAAATGAGAAGCCAGATCCTTATCTTACCGGTTTAAAAGCAATTAGATGGCTTCACTCGAATGGATCTTTGATTCAAAAGGTGTCCGGCAGGAGATTAGATTATCCAACAATTGACCAGCAAGGTATAGTAGGCTATTTCGATGGAGCCGAGTAGGGAGGCTTTTGTGGAGCAGGTATGGTCATTAGATTAAGCCAATCACTATCTTACATATTAAAATTCAGTATTGGCTTACAAACAAATACAAAAGCAGAGCTTCATGCACTCTGGGTTTAATGTTTTTCGCCAAGGAAAAGGAAATATTTCCCGTTATGATCTTTGGGGATTCAAAAACAATTGTTGACTGGGCTAAGAGTATCCACGACATACACATAATTGAGCTCCATCACTGGATCAGACGGACCAGGGGCTTCATCAATAATTTTCAGCAGACCTTATTTTTTCATATCTTTCGGGAGCTGAATTCTGAAGTGGGCTCATTTTCCAAACAAGTCATTGGCACTGGAATGGAGTCCATCGATTGGGCATTGTACCATGAGGGAACCAATATTGAACACGACACTTTGTCCATTAGCTAATTAGTTAATTTGCTTCTTGAACAATATGTATCACCCAATGATGTTAGCTAGACCTAAGTCATGAAAGCAGTATGCTAAGTTAAGGAATTTGACAGATTTGAAATTATGTTCAAAGGTGAAGATCTGATCATAAAAGAATGATGAAAACTCTATATGTATGACACAACTTTACATAATATAAAGTTGTTCTTTCTGGTGTAAAAAAAGTCTTTTTCATATTCATTTAATACATAAAATATAAAAATATCTTAATGATATTTAAATTACTAATATTTTAAATGTAAAACATAAAATTGTTAATTTAAATTAATAAATTAAAATTGAAATAGATACAAAAATGCCCCTATCCACTTTTTTTTACCAAGTCAAATTGAATATTGATAAGCTAAAGCTCAAATGGATTGACACAATCTCCCCATCCAAATCAAATTGCGTTTTCAATTTACTTAAAAGATATATATATATATATATATATATATATATATATATATATA
>LPNX011008238.1:214659-225048 GCA_001517045.1 Pseudotsuga menziesii
AATCAAAGCACTATAATTAAAAAAAAACGGTAAGCATCAAAATCTATTCAAATCAATGTAAAATATTTTATAACTTTTTTTCAATTCAGGAAAGTGACAACCATAATTCCTACCGGAGTTGGCAAGGCTAGTTCATTTAGGAAACATGGATTAAGACCTAGTTGCTTGAAAATCCTTCGAGTAGGTTCAAAATTGACTTGTAGTTGATGCTAAGCCATTTTGAATAATGACCCATTCACCTTTCTTCATCAACCATCCATCTTTAGATAGAGAATCTCCCTTCATATTAACTTATCTCTAGATGTGATAAAAGCTTATATTTTCAAATTCTTCCCTAATGCATCTAATTTCCTCCAAAACAAAAACTAGAAAAGAAAGATTATAAGCAAGTCATTTTCTTATTCATCCAAGCTAAATGTTTTACTTATTATAATCTATTTTTAATTTAAATAATTTAAATTTTTATTATATGTATTTGCAACTATTTTTTTCATAACCTCATTCCATCTTAGTTGGCAACATTAATCTCAACCCTTTTGTTATGCTTAATGATAAGTGAAAAATAAATGAAAAGTCCACTTGAGACTCTTTTTTTTTCAGAGCGAAAAAAGAGTTTAACTTTAAATTATAAAAGTTGAAACCAAAGATTACAAAATAACTTTTTACAGCAGATTCCATCAAAACCTACAACCAATTTTGCAAGGGATACCATGAAAGCTTCACTACAAAAGAGTGCTACAAGATCGAAAGACCAGATAAGCCAAAGTGCTAAAGTCTGGAAAAAAATCTGCCATAACAAACTTCTCTAAAAACCTTTGACCAAAAGGAAACTTTAAAAAGCTAGCCCTCGGTTAGTGACCAAACAACCACTTGAAGAAAGGATGGAGTTTTGCCAAACCTCAAAGTGAATGAGTCCATCAATCTCTCCCAACCCTATCTTTGACAAACGGTTTTCCATAGTGTTAAGCTCCTGAAAAAGAAGCTTAAAGGAGGTACACCTGAAAGAGGAGATCAACCTTTGAACTTTCGACATCCAGTGGTCGAAGATGAGGGAGTGGAAATTCGACTCGCCACTGTCCCATCCAATAATAATCGGTGAGTCACTAGCAATCAAGATATTCTCCACCATGCAGGCCTTAGACAGATATAGAATTCCCCAAAGTGCTAGGAGCTCCGCTCTGGAGTTGGCCCCATTCCCAACCTTCATCCAACCCTTGATAACAACCTGGAAATTAAGTTTTAAAACAAACCCAGCAACACACATACCTTCCTAAGTCGCACCATAAAAAAAACATGTAGGATAATTTGCTAGAAAGATAGGCAATCGAATGAAACATGTCTTTTTCATGGGATTAGGTGTATGCCAAGCCACAAAATCTCCCACAATTTTGGACACAACAACCATATGATCAACTCTGAAATCGTCAAAAATGCTCTATTGCCGGTCTTCCAGCATCCCCACAACACAAAAAAAGAAGATAACTAAGAAGTTTCTCCTTTGTGAACCAGGAAAATAAATTATCAGTCAAAGAGTCATTGTCCCAACAAACTACAAAATTATAATGGTTTCTCAACTCCTTCGAGATATTCTTAAAAAAAGAGCAAAGGCCAAACATATGATTCACATTTTCTTCATTAACTTTGCACATGGTACATATGTTTGGCCCTAAGAATCCTTTCAGCTGAAAAAAAAATCCCATGTAAGAACCCTTTTATTCAAATTGAGCCACACAAAAAGTTTGATCTTAAGCGGACATGCATCCTTCCAAATCCACTGGTTCCACCAGCAAGAAGCAACCTTAGATTTAGTTTCAAAGATCAAGTCGTAGGCCAAATTTGCAGTAACAATGCCACTTTCTTTATTCCTCCCCAAACCAGTTTGTTTGGAGAAGAAGAAAGGGTAATACCAGCCTAAGATAAACCTGCTTGATACCTAGACCACTCGGCCCCAAGACTACATGTCAGTTGAATATCTTGATTCAAGACCCATGTATAATGACCACCCAATCCCTCCTTCCAGACCTGCTGCAATACCACCAGTTTTTTATGATGAAGGAAGGAGATAAGACTCCTCGACAGTCTGTAGTTTGCCTCCATCCCCACAATAGGATCCATACCAATATTAGCATGTATACCTCTTCCAACCGCTCAAGAAGTAACATGATTAATTAAAGGAAAATTATGCAGGAAGATGGACCAAATACTAGAGGAGTTATTATGCTTCTTGTTACCATTCCTAATCCACAGCTCAAGACTCAACCTTTTTAAGTATTTGGATCTAATAACCATGCCCCATAAACCTTGATTAAAAAGACACCACTAGAAACTAGTGGCACACAAAGCTTGATTAAAACTATCTAAGCACTGGATCCCCCACCCTCTACTGGAAAGAGGACATGAAAGATTCTCCCAATCACATAAATGGAATTTACCACTGTCAATTGTTCCTTACCAGAGAAAGTGGAAGAGAAATTTCCTGATAGTAGATAAAGTAGATCTCAGGATATAGTATAAGAAAAAACTGAAGACTTGAATACTTTGTAAAATATACTTAATTGTAATGAGTCTTCCACCCAAGGATATATATCTACCAGACCAGCCTCTAATTTTCCAAGCAATCTTCCTAATAAGCCACTCCCAAACCTTCAAAGTGTATCCGCACAGTTTGAGGTTAAAACCAAGATATTTGAAACCAGCCATGAAATCAACCATTTTATAGTTAAGAATAGCAGCAATCGAATCTCTTTCACTCTCACCCACATTTGCAAAGATAAAACAAGATTTCTCCTTACTTACATCAAGCCCTGAAGCTTCACACAATGGAGAAATGATATCACGAAAAGAGTGCTACTCCTCAATCGATCCATTCCCAAATAATAGAACGTCATCCACAAAGATGAGATGAGTTAAGTTAGCAGTCCCTGCAAAGCTAATTCCTGCAATAGACTTGGACTCCTTAGCTTTCCTCAGGAGAATACCAAGTCCTTCAATGGCCAGAATGAAGAGGTAGGGAGACAAAGGGTAGCCTTGTATAATTCCTCTACAACCCGAGAAAAAAGGTGAAGGCAATCCATTATTTAAAATCCTATATCTGATGGAAGTGACACAACCCATAATCCAAGAACAAATATCATAAAGTAAACCGGATTGAGTAAGAATTAGTCTAAGAAAAGACCATTCCAACCGATCATAGGCTTTGACAAGATATAATTTAATAATAAAGGCCTTCTTCATATTCAACTTCAAGGAGTGAAGACATTCCTGTGCTATACCAACAACATCCTGCAGGTGCCAGTTTGGTAAGAAACCAAATTGATTCTCATATATAAACTTGTCCAAAGTAGGCTTCAATATTGTAGCTATGATTTTTGAAATTATCTTATACAATAAAATACATAACAACATTGGACAAAAATCATTAAAAGAGTATGGTTTGTCCTTTTTCGAGATCAAAGTGATAAAAGTGGAGTTCAAAATGCCAAGAACCCCCCTGTCCTTCAAGTTTCATCAATCACAACAGTAGTGTCATGGCCCAACAAATCAAAGAAATGAATATAGAATTAAATCGTCCACTCGTCAGGTCCAGGACTTTTGTCTTTAGGAAAAGGGGTTAATGTATTTTTGACCTCCTCCAAGAAGATCTAAGCCCCAATCTTAGCACATTCCTCTTCCCCAAGCAGACGACGAAAGAGATTCACAACATTCAAGCGACTTAAGAGACAGGCCGAGGAAGGTTTAGAAAAAATACCTTGAAAATAATCAGTTGCTGAAGACTTAAGCTTTTTATCCCCAAAAACCACCTCTCCTTGAGGATTCTTAATATCCCAAATAACATTAGTCATTTTTTGCATAGTTGCAAAGTGGTGAAAAAATTTGGTATTGTTATCCCCAGTAGCAACCACACAGCCCGACTCTTATACCTCAAGGTCTCCTCCTTTTGCCTCAATAAAGTCCTCCTCTAAGCTTCCAATGCAACCAAACGAGAGTTTCTATCCCCAGAGAAAAATGCATCATCAATTCCCTCCGAAAGACACTAAAACCCTTTATCAATCCTATCCAACACTTCATCATTTCTTCTCTTCCTTTCTCTTTCCTAGTTTCGAACTTCCATTTTTAGTCAGTTCAAATTACTAACCAGACTACTAAACAGAGATCCTCCAGACCCCTTGTCCAAGTTACCCCAACGACCACGAACAAAAGAACAAAAATCAAGATTTTCAATCCAAATAGGGTTAAATTTAAAAGGCTAGTTGACCTTGTCACAATCAAAGTCTAATTGGAGGAAAATAACATTATGATTAGAGAATCCCATAGCATAATCCCATGACCTACATCTACTAATAATTTTAGATATGGCCTCCACCATCAAGAACCTATCCAGTCATTTGGTTACTCCACTAGGACCAGAACGCCCATTAGTCCAAGTTGGAACCATAGTAGTAGGTAGAATATCAATAAGATTATCTGATTCAAACAAGTTGAGAAAAGAGTGAGCTAAAGGATGTATAATTTTACCTCTATCCCACACTTCATACAGAGAAAGAGTACAGTTGAGATAACCTACTAGTATGAGGGATTTATCATTCTGTAATCCAGCCTGGATGGCCGCATCCCAAAAAACACAACGATTTTGGTAAGGAACATACACATTGAGAATACACACAGAGTGGTCGAGACCCTTAAGCTTCCATTCGACCATAATTCGGCAACCAGAGAGCCACCCAAAATATCCGGGTCAACTAATGCACAAACACGCCTAGTCGGATTGAGTTTAAGAAAAAATCCGCAAGCAGAATCCCCAGAGACCAACGTTTCTTGAAGAAGTAAAATCCAAGATCTGAACACACCCAAAAGATGTTTCAGGGAAACTCACTTAGGTTTGCTGACAAACCTCCAAATGTTCAAAGAAACCACATTCATGAGGTAACCTCGCCAAGGGCTCATTCATCTCTATGATCCCAACAATCTAGATTCAGACCCTCATTTGAAAGGCGAGGTAAACCTTTGTCGAAGAGTGACGAAACCCTAGGATTGTCACAACAGCCATCCATTGACCCTTCCTTGCTCGCACCCCCTACCTGTTTAGAATTTTTAAGCTTTCTAACCTTCCGCAAGGTGACATTAGGGTTTTGAAGAGAAAAAATATGAAGAACTTTGGGCCCCTCGGCTACCAAAGAGAAGGTTTTGAGAGGAACTTTACTTCTAGGTGGAGTAGTCGAAAGATCCAGTAGAGGAGAGGAGGAAATCGTTACATCCAGAGGACAGAAGCCCTTGGGATTTAATAGAGGGAAATCATTAGGGCAGAAATTCAAAGTAGGAGTTCCCAAAAGGAACTCAATAGAATCACTACCCACCAAAGGGAGAACAGTACCAGTCCCCTTCTCTAGCAAGAAATGGTCATCCAGTTTAACATACCCAACTAGCAGCTTAATACAACAAGGAATAAAATCTTCCTCGACACCTGATCCATCCAGTGATAGAAGAGGAGTAGACACAGATTTGCGAAAATTGTCAACCAAAAAAAAATTAAGAATGGAAGGGAGGTTTTGACAAACTTACCTACAAAAGATCCCACTGATGCCTTATCCAGACGTAAAGGAAAACTGATATCAGTCACAACATCCTCCAGACCACCTAAGTTGACCACCTGCATCTATGAGGGTGTGGCCTTCATAAACCCCAAAATACACTCCACCTTGTGATGGCCTGGTCATTTTCATTTGTAACATCTGAACGGAACTCTCCAATAGTGGAGTTGCTGAATAAATGAGCCACCCTTCCAAATCACCTCTAATTCGGCTGAAAGACCCCCGCAATCTCCACATCAAACAAAACTTGAGGCTCCATCCGCTTGGCCCCCAAGATATGGGTAGCCTACATCATAATAAAATTACCAATAGAGTAAGCAATGCACATAAACCCCTTTATATTCCAACAAAAAAGGGGAAGATCATGCATGATAACCCAGAGATGACGTCTGGGTATAGTAGATTTCCAAGGGGCAAAGTCGAGTTGCCAACAAGCAAGGACTAAAGAACCATGCCCAATAACCCAGTAACGTTGTTCAATAGCTTGGCGGTCCACCTCTGACAAAAAATGAAAAAATACCCATCTGTTTATCAACGTCATTACACGGGGCATGTTGGAGATGAAAGGCTGCCACTTAACCCCAATCCAGGAGATGATATCTTCCCGTGCCAAACACAGAAACTCAAAATTCCCTATTAGGGCCCTCTCAACGAGATGAGAAACCATGTCACAGGTAATGTCCCGACCCAAAAAACAAAGAGGCATCCCCTTCTTGACTTTCTAAAAACGTAAATTTCCTTTGCTTGGATTAATAGATGTCGAGTCAACTGCACCAACCCTAGGCTTCACAAAGGCTAAGAGTAACAATAGGGCCCGACCTCGCTTCAAAACCCTTAGTCCCCACCTCCGAAAAGTTAAGGCATTTCCCTACACTTTTATGACAGTAGGGTTTAAGCCTTGAAACTACATCCTTGAGTCGTGAAGGTGAAGGAGCTTTCGAGGAAACCCACATTCGACTGTTTGACCGACACCCGAACACTGGGTCAGATTCAGATAGGGAAAATTCAGACATACCAACACCCCAAGACCCAGCTCCCCCAGGAAGTAAAAACATGTGACATACAGAAAACCCTAGAGAGCAGAGGGTAACCGAGAAAAAACAGTACCAGATAAGACAAAAAAAAGGTTAGTTCCCACTTATTTAACCTAGTTGGTACTAGGCTAGGTCGATTGACTGTAACATCCATAGTTGGATATTCTCAATTAACTTGAAATGAACCCACAATTTCTTAAATAACCCACATATTCGTAGATATAGAATGATGTATAAGTTGATAGATAAGTTATGAATTACAATACAGGGTCCGTTATTTATATTTTAGCGAAATACCCTTTCATTAATAATCATGTCTTTTCGTAAAGACATTAATATATATATATATATATGTTGATGTTTATTATTATTGTTTGTTGTTATTATTTAAGTTTGTTACATTGCCTCTCCCTTAGAATTGCTTTGTCCTCAAAGCATAGTTTATTGTATGATTTTGTTCTCTTGATTATAACGACTTTTCATGATGTTGTGAGATTGGAACTACGATGCTTGATGAAACTATGTGGTATGATATTCGGATTGCTGAACTAATGTGTTGCATTTTTTGGGAAGTGATCCATCCCAAATCTACCTTCATTGGAATTATTTGATGATCGTCTGCTCATACAAAATTTCTTAATTTGGGCTTCCATAAAAGTTGTCGATGTTGTTTTTGTTCATTTTCAAGGTTGTAGTTGGTTTGTCTATAAGAAGAACGATGTTTATTTTCTTATTTAATTTGATGTTGGTTGTATCGACTTCTGTGATTTGGGTGGCGATAAGGCATTCGATCCGTTTGTGGAACCCTTGTAGAAACTTCAATTATTTGTGATTCTCGTGATTTACTGGTTTATAATAACTCTGAGGATTTTTTTAACTTCTCAATTTTTAAATTTTTTATTTGTTCAGTCAACCCTTGATTCAAATTTTTTAAGCAAGAATTTTCTTCATTTTTTTGTAATAGATTCTTATTGAATTCATTTTGGAGATCCACTTCCTTTTGGTGGAATTCCTCTTGGATTTCTTCTTGTGATCTTTTTTCCCGTTTTAATTTCTTAATATGTGCGATCAAGTCTTGACTATGACTCTTCAAACGAGTAATTTATTCATCTTTACTAGCGACATTGTTTTCAAATTATTTCTGCTTCTTTTGTTCTGACTTCTTATTACCCGGTTAAATCATCTTTAATATAACCTTGAATTCTTCAAATGTTGGAGCTTCTATATCTGACTTCAATATAATATCTTGAAATGTGATTCTCTTTTTCTTATAGGAAAATGTGAGAAACTTCTTTTTGGAATTTAAGATGAAAGACCCCAATGTTTTTATCCAAGGTAAACCCAAAATTATGTCACCATCAAAGCTCCATAAGGAACTAACAATGAATTTCGATGTGACCATATAATCTCCAACATTCAATTGCAAGCCACTTATTTCAATTTGTTTTCTGTCCCAAAAGTCTAGCTCTTCCCTTATATTTGACTCGGGAATTACTAAATGGTTAGCGAATTTAGTACTAATATAATTATTACTTTCAGCAGGTGTAATAGAAATGGTGGTATCCTTCCCTGCAAGTGTCCCTTTAATTCTAAATAGTATTGCAACATTTCTTTGTAAGGAGATAGGAAAAGTTTATTTCTTTTCAACATTAAAATCCATATTCTTGAGTTTTCTTTGAAATTTAATCAATATCTCCTTTTTTTTCCAATAGTTTTGTAAAATGCGAGTAGATTGGGTGGTTGGGATGAATAAGTGTTATCTTTCCCACCTAAGTTCAAATATCACTTGCTTCTTAGTAGTTATTATTATGTACTTTTATATTCAAACCCAAACCCACTTTAAGAAATCACGTGTGGTTTTACTTTTACCCTTTTTTTTGTTTTACTTTTATCTTCTTCTTTTTTAACTTTTTTACTTTCCTTTTTTTTTCTCCTTCTTTTAGTTTTTTTAGTTTTTAGTTTTTTTCACTCTCTTTCTTTTCTCTAAGGTAAAAAACCTAATTAAGGAATCCTTGGATTGGCTTTGATACCACTGTAACATCCATTGTTGGATATTCTCAATTAACTCGGAATGAACCCGTAATCCATAGATATAAAATGATGTATAAGTTGATACATAAGTTATGAATTACAATACAGGGTCCATTATTTATATTTTAGTGGAATACCCTTTCATTAATAGTCATCTCTTTTCGTAGAGACATTATTAATTATTATTATTTATTTTATATATATGTTAATGTTTATTATTATTATTGTTTGTTGTTATTATTTAAGTTTGTTACATTGATCGACTAAACTCCAGGACTTCAACAATCAGGGTTGTAAAAGACCCCGAATAGTGTTGAAGTAAACAAATGAAACCACAACTTTAGGTGCTAAGGGAAACAATGAAGATTAAGGTAACTATTCTAGGTGGTTTAGGTGCTCGTCTCCATTCCTATTCTAGCTTTGTACCTGCTCAATTGCAGTTAACTCTTCTTCATCTTCTTCCTTCGATTGAAATTATCTCTCAATTCCATATTGAATTAATTAAAAGGGAAGTGTATTATTCACTATCTAATATAAAATAAGATTCTTCATAGAGAAACCTAAACGTTGTGACTCCAAATAAGATTCTTTATAAAGAAACTCAAACGTTGTGACTCCAATTAGTGTGATAAAGCAATTATTAGTGATAGAAACTCTTACCATGCTAATTACATGGATCAAAATTTAGTGTGATAAAGCAATTATTAGTGAGAGAAACTCTTACCATGCTAATTACATGGATCAAAATTTAAATAAATAGACATTAGAGTGAAATATTCAAGATTCTTTATAAAGAAACCCAAACGTTGTGACTCCAATTAGTGTGATAAAGCAATTATTAGTGAGAGAAACTCTTACCATGCTAATTACATGGATCAAAATTTAAAGAAATAGACATTAGAGTGAAATATTCATTGTAGGATAGAAATGATAACTAAGTAATAAATATATATCATTATTTATTATAATTTTTTTTTAATTTAAAATTTTATTATATATATTTGTAACTATTTTTGCATTGAGAGGCGCTCTACAGCCTAGTATGGGGTAGATCTTGTAACGTTACGCAACGTTGTAACATTACGTAATAACATTGTAATGTTATGGGGGAGATCTTGTAACGTTACGTAATGTTATGTAACGTTATGTCAGCTATACAAAAATTGGAAAATGAGAAGAAAGAAAAAAAAAACTATATAAATAGCAAGAATTATCACAAACTACATCATAGCTAGCTACCTTGATCCAGCAACAACAACAGCCACTGCGACAGCGACAGTAAACGCAATAGGTAAGAATTTTAAGTTCTATCGACACCACCTCCTAGTCAGCCAATGCCACCTCCTCCCTGCCATCTCTTCCTCCTCCTCCCTGCATCGGCTGAGGAAGCCATCAAATTAATCTGGAAAATAGGGGCAGGCTCACGCAGACCCGAGAGGCTCTCTACAGCCAACCAGCGCCACCTCCCACCTCCCAATGCTCTCCTCCCTGCCATGTCCTTCGCCTCCTCCGTACGATCTCCATCGTGGAAGATCTCCATCCGGGCAGGCGCACGCAGTCACCACAGGGCTCTGCCGGTGCGTTCTCCTCCAAGGTTCACTGAAATTGCAACTTTTCTCGGGTTAATATATTGAATGAAATATATATTAATATATATTTTAATATTTTAAGGCTCGGTGTGATCTCCTCCAAAGTTCATTAAAATCGCAATCGCAACTTTTAACATTTTAATATAT
>LPNX011008238.1:225174-306946 GCA_001517045.1 Pseudotsuga menziesii
TATTAATATCATATCATAATGTAAGGAAACCCTATTTATATTTCAATATATATGTAAAGCTCATTATATATTGAAATATAAATTTAAATTAAATTTAAAGATATAAATATAAACTAATATAAGTAACTAACAACTAATTTAGGGTGTATTTCATTGGTAACACATTGTAGTGGTTAGAGGTAGGTCATGGGATCAAATCCTCTTGATCCACTTTTCCTCCATTTTCACCAAATGCAATATGATTTAAGTTTATAAATATTGTCCTTACTATTAATTATAAGAAATACTTGTGGCATAGTGGTAAGGTGGTTGGGATAATGGGCATGATGTTGAAGGTTCAATCCTCCCAAATCACTTAATTTAAAAAAATATATATTGAGTTTTAAATTTGCATAGAATTCAGTGTATGTTTTTTTTTTTTAATTTCATAGTTTTCACTGTATTGTGCTTTTGTGTAGCTATTATTCTTTCAGTGCATTGATTTAAGTGTAGATTTCATTGATAAAAAAATTAGTGTATATATTAATGATTGCCTTTTTTTATATAGAGTCTGACCTAGAAATGGGAGATGCTATGAGACAAACAAGAGAGGGACAAAAAATACAAAGCACCGAACGTCAAAAAGCATATCAAGGAAGAAAATCTAACGAAATGACATCAGAAGAAGGAGAAGAACGAAATAAAGAACAAACATATCAACAAAAAGAATATCAAACAAGAAAATTGGATGGATTGGCAGCACAAGAACGAGAAGAACAAAGAAAATGAAGTGTTGATCGATAAAGAGCATATTGAGAGAGAAAGTTGAAGCAATTGGAAGAAGCAAGAAATCAATTTGCAGAACAACAAAAAATCAAAATGTCGAACGACAAAGACAAAATTCAACCAATATACCAATGAAAGCAAATGTGGAAGATGCTCAACATGTAATGGTTTGAGAGCAAAGTGTTGAAGGCATGGTCCAATTTCAACCAGTTCCAATTACTAATATGATCACAAATGCAAATCGTCAAAAAGAATACCGAAAAAGAAAGTTGACCGAATTGACAGCACACGAACGAGAAGAACAAAGAAAATGAAACATTGATCGACAAAGCGAATATCGAGAGAGAAGGTCAAAGCAATTGGAAGAAGCAAGAAAACAATTTACAGAACAAAAAAAAAAATCAAAATGTCGAACGAGAAAGACAAAATTCAACCAATATACCAGTGTAACCTACTGTGGAAGATGCTCAACATCTAATGGTCAACAAGCAATGTGTTGATGACATGGTCCAATTTCAAGCAGGTCCAATTACTAATATGATCCCAAATTCAGATCGACAAAAAGAATATCGAAAAAAAAAGTTGGATGAATTGATGGTACAAGAACGAAAAGAACAAAGAAAACGAAATGATGATCGTCAAAGAGCATATCGAGAGAGAAAGTCAAGCCAATTGGAAGAAGCAAGAAATCAATTTGTAGAACAACAACAAAAATCAAAATGTTGAACGATAAAGACAAATTTCAACCAATATACCAGTGGAACCAACTGTGGAAAATGCTCAACGTGTAACGGTCAACGAGCAATGTGTTGATGACATGGTCCAATTTCAAGTAGTTCCAATTACTAATATGATCCCAAATGCAGACCGACAAAAAGAATATCGAAAAAGAAAGTTGGATGAATTGACAACACAAGAACGAGAAGAACAAAGAAAACGAAATGGTGATCGTCAAAAAGCATATCAAGAGAGAAAGTTGAAGCGATTGGAAGAACAGAGAAATCTAAATGGGGATGCTCAATGTGTAACAATCGGAGAGCGAGGTGTTGAAATGGATGATAATATATCTGTACCATTTGAAGAAATGTATACTAGACATCACAAATTTCGTGAACGAATTGATCGATTAGCAGAAGTTCAAATTTGTCATGTCTACCTGGAGTCATATGCTGGAATACAAGTACATAATACAAGTATAGTTCCAATGTGCGTGTGATGTCTATAGGAGGGATCTAATCACAGATTCTCAACTACGAACCACATGGATCCAGGAACTCAATCTCGTGTCCTTGAAGATCTCACACAAGTTGAAGAGATGTTGATAGCATGTGCAAGTCCAATATTGCAGGTGATGCATTCAATAGGTGGACAATACAAATATCGAGGACATGCCATTAGTTTTCCATAGGAGATTAAAGATGTCATCAAGACATTGCCGCGACATATTAACAACTTGGACTGAATGGTCATTGTACGAAAAAAAGGACGCTAAGGATCCAATTATGATTTCACTGTTAGAAAAAAGAGAGTTATGGATGCATTATTATATAAAACTCAGAATGATCCATATGATCGAGATGTTTGAGTGGATTCTGACACAATAGAAGAGTTACCTGGAAATGCAACAGATATTTCACATATGCTTAATTCTGTTACTCTTCCCGATATTGATGAGGACATAGAATTTGCAATGTTGGAAGGGATACCAGGAGTTGATGATATGTTATATGGTTTACAAACAACTTCTTTTGCATCAAGGCTTCCAAGTGCACCACGAGAGATAGAAATTATTAGAGCATGGGCAAATAATCCAAATCTGAATGAAAGTAACACAAATGAAGAATTGACTGATGTGATTAACTTGCCAGGCATTGGCTCATCTCTGATTAACGAATATAACACTGTTGGATTATTTGATATGGAATTTCCATCATTGTTCCATAAAGGAGAGGCAGATTAGTTATAATTGCGAAGGAGAAATGTCCATCTACATGAGTACGCAAAACATCTTCTCAGATATCATGATAATAGATTTGGAAGGCACCCTCGCTTCAGATATTTTTTACTAAATATCATAATGAGGCATCGTGCTCAAGCTTCCTCAAGTGTTTTTGTTAAGAAAAATAATAGTGCACTACCCACAACAATGGAAGAGTTATGACAACATTTACAAAATCTTCCAGATTCAAGATTGGGAGAAAGATTAATGAGATTTGGAACGGTATTAAGAGGTACACGTGCATATTGGAGCAAGTGTTGTCAAGAGTTATCCGACTTGATTCAACAGACAGGTTGTCCGACAATATTCTTCACACTAAGTGTAGCGGATATGCATTGGTTTGATTTGCATAAATTAATGCCAGGCAAAAGTCCTATAGATCCATGTGAAGCGAGAAAACGGCAAGGTCAAAATGTAATTGATAATCCACACATCGTAGCACATTATATGCACTTGAGACATACAATGTTTTGAGAAGAGGTTTTCGAACATTTTCATCGGGCTACAAATTATTGGAGTCGCTATGAATGGCAACATCATGGATATCCTCATGTCCATGGGTTTCATTGGTTAAAAAATGATCCCAACATGGACACTTTGAAATGGGATGATTTTGGAGAAGTTATATCTGCAAAAAAGTATTTCGACAAATGTGTACACGCAATAAATCCACATGAGGGACATCAACATAAGATTCAAATTGGAGTTAATGTAGATGATCATCCTTCTATAAAAGACACAAAACAAATATTTCAATCAAATCCAATGATTGATTATGAAGAACTTCTCAACTGTGTCAAGCGTCATATTACTTGCAATGAGAAAAGTTGTCTTCATAAGAAGGGAGGAAAAATGGTCTGTCGGTACCACGCACCATGGGATCTATGTGACAATTCAAAACTTTACATTGATGAACAAGGAGAAAAAAAGTATGAACCTAGAAGAAATGATGACAGAGTGAATACACACAATCGTGACACATTGATGATGTGGAGGGCTAATATAGATTGGCAACCTGTATTTTCCAAGAATGTGGTTATTAATTACATAGCAAAATATGTTGCTAAACCTGAAACTTTCCACAATCCAAATGAACCCGCAACACGTGCATATAAAAGTTTGTTGTGTGAATCCATTATTGATAGGGACATTGGTGCACATGAGACATGCCATTTGCTTCTAGAGCTTCCTCTTTCAGAATGTAGTCATTGTTCTGTGGTTCTAAATGTTGGTATGAAGGTTTTCAAACAAGTACAGGTTGATACATATAATGCCGACAACTATAATTCTTTGATTGATGCACATACTAAGTGACCTGAGAATATGGAGGAACTTACATTGATAGATGTTGCAAAATACTGGTCATATGACAAACGTCGATGGGGGGGGAAATGGTTACAATGAAGGAATGCATCTATTGTACGTGTATTTCCTAGATTTAACTCTATTCCTGATCAAAAAGATGAGAAGTTTAATTATGTTGGTCCAAGTTGGTTTTGTACAAGACATTTTGTGACTTTCGAAAAGATATAGGCCACACATCTGATGAAATAGTACAGAATCGACAGAATTTGCAGTATATACCTTGGCATGTTGATCGTAAACATGTTCCTATAGATGCTTGAGTTGAATCCGACAAAGAAGAAGAACATCCAAATCCACAAAGAGATTCTAGGCAGCATGAATGGGAGATCATATGTGAATTATATAAAAATCAATTTATAAATTATAATGAGTTTGAGATGCTTAGACATAGGGATCTTGATCGTATGAATGATTGGAACAGTGCTTTTGTAGATGAAGAGACCTCCAGTTGTGCAATTCATTTCATCTCTAAAATGCGAAAACTGAAAAAGATTTATACAAATCAACATGCAAAGTCTTACTCAATTGATAGTTTGGGGGATAAGCAAAGAATCGCATACAATGTTATCCTTGAGCATTATAGAACAGGTGTTGATCCACTACGCATGATAATCTAAGGAACTGCCGGTATAGGAAAGTCGTATTTGATTGGAGCCATTAAAAATACACTTGCAAATCTCTCACATCTAGGGAAAAGTCCATTACTTCTTCTAGCTCCTACAGGGGTGGCAACTTTCAACATATCTGCAACAATAGTTCATTCTGCACTTCATATACCGATCAAGGAAATTAATCCTTTACGAGGACCGAGTTTAATTAACTTACAAGAAGATTTGAGGTCTATTAAATATATTTTGATTGATGAAATGAGTTTTATTGGAAAAAATCTATTAATTAGAATAGATTCAAGACTTTGCTAAGCCTTCCCAGAAAATGCTAATATACCTTTTGGTGGAAGATCAATTATATTGGTTGGTGATTTGGGACAATTTCCACATGTCATGGATAAGACTATATATGCATCAAAAGGTATTGCAAAAGAATTGTTGAACACATTCACAACAGTTGTGACCCTCGATACTGTGTTTCGACAGAATGGACAAAGAAATGAACAAATGTCTTTTCGTAATTTGTTAATGAATATTCGAGATGCAATTCCAACAATTGAGGATTGGAAATTGTTGATGACTCGTATAGATACTTCCTTGGATGCTTCAATGAAAAATTCATTCGATAAGGCGATACATTTGCTTGCGACAAATGATGATGTAAACTGTCATAACAAGCGTTTAATAAGAGGCCTAAACTGTCCCATTGCGACCAGTATTGCTACATCTGTAAGAACTAACTATTCTATGGAAGGAGATGAAGAAGGGTTGGAACTTGAATTACTGATAGCCACAGGAGAAAGGGTAATGTTGACATCAAACCTATGGACTGATGCAGGACTCGTCAATGGTGCTCTTTGAGTTATACAACAAAATCTATATAACCATGGAAGTTCGCCTCCAAAACCACCCACATATGTTTTAATAAAATTTGATAATTATGTTGGAGTACCATGGGATGAATCGTTTCCTCAGGTGTTTCCTATTACATCTATCCAAAGAGGTAATAAAAACAACTTCCATTGAAACTCGCTTGGGGTTTAACAATCCATAAGTCACAAGGATTGACATTGGACAAAGCTACTATTAATATTGGAAAGCAAGAGAGAGAGGGTATGACATTTACAACAATATCTCAAGTTAAAGATTTGGCAGGTCTACCATTTCAACCTCCCTTCTCATTTGATCGATATGAGAAGATGTCAAAACTGTCGGGTGTGAAGATAAGAAAAGATGAAGAAGATAGATTGAGAATGATCACAATGTGAACCCTATTTTCATTTATTTAATCCTTAAAACATTATTGTCTCTATTTTCCAGTTTAACAATTTATTCAATCCTTAATACATATTACTTAACATGTTCCTTACAATGTTGATCAAACTTCAGTTTTGTGTCACCGCCCATGACTGAAACCAGCCTAGATCCAAATCTTAGGCTCTATCAAGAGTCGAGAGGGATCAAATCTCCTGAGGTGCATAACTCTTCTCAGGTATTGCACTCAAGGAGATTTGCACCTCAAGAGATTTGACCCCTCTCGGCGCTTGATAGAGCCTAGGATTTGGATCTAAGCTGGTCACAATCTCATTCCATTTTTGTTAATAACATTAATCTCCACCTTTTTGTTATGTTTAATAATAAGTAAAAAATAAATAAAAAATCCACTTGAAACATTGGATTAATTAAAAAAATATATATATAATATTGAATACGTAATATAAAATAAGACTCTTCATAAAGAAACCCAAACGAAAGAAATAGACATTAGAGTGAAATATTCATTGTAAGATAAAAATGGATAACCAAGTAATAAATATATACTTTTAAAATTGTATTTATATATTTGTAACTATTTTCATAATCTCTTCCCTTTTTGTTGATAACATTAATCTCAACCTTTTTGTTATGTTTATTAATAAGTAAAAAGTAAATAAAAAGTCCACTTGAAACATTGGATTAATTAAAAGAAAAATATAATATTGAATATGTAATATAAAATAAAACTCTTCGTAAAGAAACCCAAACGTTGTGACTTCATATAAAATAAAATTCTTCGTAGAGAAACCCAAACGTTGTGAGTCCAATTAGTGATATAAATTCTTACCATGCGAATTACATGGTTGGTTGGATCAAAATTAAAAGAAAGCAAAAGAAATAGACATAAAAGGAGTGAAATATTCATTTGATAGAAATGGATAACCAAGTACTAAATATATATTATTATTGAGGTAATATATTATTTTATTCTTTGTCGAGATATATTTTGGATTGTTTTATCTAATTATGGTTAGTATATAATTTAGTAGATGTTTATAAAGTTTTAAAATAGTGATTTGATGTAAAGAAAATTAGACTAAATATAAAATAGTAACTTATCATTTAGGATCATATGTGTTTTATTAGTCTTAAAAACATAAGAATATAATCTTACGAGTATTGTGCGCTAATCTATGAGTATAGTATTGTGCGCTAATCTATGAGTATTGTAAATAGAAAAGTTAGATGTTTGAAAAACCAATATAAAAACTTGTCTCGTCATTAAATGTATGAATTATTGACACTTCTTGGCCATGGGATGGCTTAGGAGGATTGGCTTTGCAAATTTCAAACCTGTAGTTGCCTTGATTAAAAGATTGAGTTTGGATTTTATCTTCTTGTTTTGTTCTTGCATCTCTTCTGTTTGCAACAACAATTTGTTCCTCTCCTCTTTCTTATTAAGGACAACTTTGCCAAGGAGAGCATTAATCTACTAGCATAAGGTGACCATGCGATAGTTTTTGTCGTTCCACACTCTGGTAGTCCCGAGGTCAAGAACCCATGGCCTCCTATCCATCTCAATATCCTTTGACTTGGTACAGTCTTATTCAACCTTAACCCATTCCTCTGAATGAAAGATTTCTCAATGCATTGAAGCAAGGATCTGTCACTCGTAGTTTATCTTAGATTTCGCAGCTTCTAGTTAGACATAGACAACCACCTTGACCTCATCTAAACCATTATAGGATCGAGGAGCACAAGACCAGACAAAATGAGGAGGAGAGATAGGGGGTGAAGAGTGAAGGCTCCCACAACAGAAGTGGTCTTTCAGACTTGCGAAGAGAACATAGAGGTGTTTCCCACAAAGGCTAGTGAAAACTTACGGGGGTCTACTAAGGAGAAAGACAGAGAAGAACACAATGAAGTAAGGAAAAAGTCGGGAATGACTCAAAGTAACTTGGTTCATGACTATTAGGAGGTTTGGTGCTTGAAGTTGCTCGCGTAGAGACTCATTGATAGCCTTCCCATTCATTGTTTTGCACCAAGCGCCATTAACACCCACATGCTAGGATATTACCCACGACTCGATTATCATGGCTATCTCTACAGGAGAATGAATTGATATACGGTCACTAAACTCACACATCATCGAATGAGAAACCTTGTTAAAATGTATGAAACCTTCCTCATCCTCCCTCCACTTAGCTTGATTTCCCTCCACTTAGCTAAAGGGTGGCAACCTTAAGATGAAACCTTCCTCATCCTCCCTCCACTTAGCTTGATTTCCCTCCACTTAGCTAAAGGGTGGCAACCTTATGAGAGACTGCCACTTTAAGGGTTAGGCCTAGGCACAAAAATGTGCCATATCTTATCCTTACACTCCATCGTGGGAGTTAAACATCAAATAATAATTGAAAACAAAGAAAACAAATCTTATTAATTTTAATAAGATAATTATCAAAATTTTAATTTAAAAAATATAGAAGCATATTCCAACCAATAAAATAAAAACAAGCATCGCTTTCTTTCTCGTGACATTAGTGTATGCCATTTTAATAAAATAAAAAATAATTTATCATGACATTAGTGGCATACGCCATCTTAATAAAATAAAAGTTAAAAAAAACCTACCACGGCAATAATTCAAACGCAAAGATTATGATTATAAATAATTCAAACAAAAAGATGATGATTATCTTTAGAGGCAATCAAATGGAGTTTTCTTCTTGTTGCATTAATTCAAACACAAAGATGATGGATCTCTTCATATTCAAAGGTTATGTAGTCCACCTTTCCTTGCCTTAAAAGTTTGAAATAATCGATTTTGCCATTTTCTTGGAATGTTATTTTATAGATATGCTTAATGGATATTGTTGTTTCGTGGTGGGGCATAGTATGGTTTACCTAATAAAAGTTGGAATCTTTTTTCTTAAATATATGATAAAGTAATTCTTTTTTATAAAGTATAGTTTTAAGATTATTTTAAAGTTTTGAGTAGTGTGGGAAGTTTCAAAATTTACATTTAATATTATTAAAATTTTATTATTTTTTAAATTTATAGTTTTATTGACTCAGTTATTTAGTTTGTGGTAGATGAATACTAACAAGGTATAAGTTAAGCATTACAAATAAGTTATATGCTACTTGCTCTTGTCATTAAATGCAATTATCACATAAGCTATTTTTTATTTTTTATAATTGTTTAATAGGAATTTGATGATATAATCAATGTTGACAATACACTTCTCCCTCCCATTTTTCTATAATTTATGAAGTTACTTAGTTTGTGGTAGATGAACATTGATAGCGCAAAAGTTAAGTATCAAATAAGTTATATGCTACTTGCTCTTGCTATTAAATACAATTATCACATAAACTATTTTCAATCTTTTTATAAATGTTTAATACGAATTGACAATGTAATCAATACAATTATCACATAAACTATTTTCAATCTTTTTATAACTATTTAATACGAATTGACAATGTAATCAATGTGAATAGTACACTTCTCCTATTTTCCTATAATTTATGAAAAGCATAAATACTATTCTACCAAAAATTCTAAGACCTAAATATATACTGCAATCCTTATATACTGGACAGACTTTCCCTCAGGAGGGGAGCGTGTCCAATGGACACCATTGGATGAGTCTACCAAAAATTCTAAGACCTAAATATATACTGCAATCCTTATATACTGGTCAGACTTTCCCTCGGGAGGGGAGCCTGTCCAATGGACACCGTTGGATGAGACTGTCTCATCCAACGGTGTCCATTGGACAGGCTCCCCTCCTAAGGGAAAGTCTGTCCAGTAGTCTCATCCAACGTTGTCCATTGGACAGGCTCCCCTCCCGAGGGAAAGTCTGTCCAGTATATAAGGCGCTCCAAAGGCCATGCAACACTTGTTTTTTGCAAATGGGAGGGCGATGAAGTTTTTTGCAGGATGTCTCGAAGCGTCAGAGGCGATCTTATGAATAACGATGGCTTCATATTCTCCACGGAGCTTCAACAGGTGCTGTAATCTGGGCTTCGTGGAGGGTCAAGAGCTAGAGAACTGCCAGAAGATGATATGCAGATATGATTCTGAGGGCTCTTGGACTTTCTTGAATTCAAGAACATGATGACCATTAAAATATCTACTCTGTATGAGACGGTGAATGAATCTGGCGACGGCAGGCTGACTGTAAATGAAATGAATCGCTCTCTGTATCGAATCGAGCTTTCAAGGTCTTTGACAGGCAGGTCGACACCGCTTTTCTTGTATTTGCTTCTGTGTGGCATCCAAGAGCACCAACGTGCATGGGGTTTTGCCAGCGGCATCGTGGCAAGCGTCTTGCTCCACAGACCTAGCAACCACAAGCGTGGAGCGTGCCATAGTGGCCGCTTAATTTTTGAGCTAGGGTCTCGTCCTCTGCAGGACATGTGAGGCGACTTTTTGAGGCGAGTGGAGATGTCGGATTTTCTGGGTCTTGCGGCGGTGGTTCTGGTGTGGTCGGTATCCGATAGCATTGAGCTGCTCCTTTCTTGGTTTCCTGATCTTGCGTGGTTTCTAGTGCGGTCGGAATCCGATAGCATAGAGCTGCGCAGATTGAGGGTGTCGCTCTGATCTTTGCGAGGTTTTCTGATGCGGTCGGAATCCGATAGCATTGAGCTGCGTGGATTGAGGGAGTCATCCTGAGGAGCCTTTTCTTGTTCGGAAGTACCGACGTTTCTTGGTCTTTGATACTTGGTTTGTCGATCCTGATCTTGCGAGGTTTTGGTGCGGTCGTAATCCGATAGCATAGAGCTGCGTGGATTGTGGGAGTCGCTTCTGAGTCATCAATGTGCCATTTCTTGCTCATGGTCGATCTGAGTGGATTTTGGTGTTATCTTTTGGGACTTTGACATATATTGCAATATTTTGGATGTCTTATTGAATAGAAGTGACCTTATTCTGGTCAATCTTTATGACAGCATTTGCTGATGATTTGATTTGGATTGTGGATTTGTGCTCTTTCTGAGGCAAATTTTGTAATGACAACTTCTTAGTTGTATTTTGTAAAATGGACTATGAGGGCCATCTACTGAATGTGAATAAAGTATTTACGATTTTTTTCTTTGGAAAAAAATATAAGGCGCTCCAATATATACCATTTTATCAAACACCTTTCGCCTCTCACGTCGACATCGAGTCTGGCATATTGAAAATGACACGTGGAAGTCGAACACATTGATAATGACACGTGGGCTTTCGTTTACTTGGACGGTTATCCCGTTGATATGACATTAATGGATCTGGCCATTTTTCGTTGAAATATACATATTAACAAATACACGCGAACAATGACTCGAGACCTTTCGTCCTTGCGTCAGCAATGACTCAATGCCGACTCAATGGACTACGGGCTTCAGAAATGATGGGCCGGAGTAAAATCATTTGGTAGCACGATTTTCACCCACAAGTGTGGAATTACTTGGAGACCCACCGGGTCACAACGAGATGCCAGCTCCTTTGCATTATCTCATTGAACAAATCAAATCATTATCTTCTTTTTCATCCGTGCCGCGCCATGTGGATGACTTTTTGTGATGCTCGGCTGATTAAACCCTATAACTTGCATCCACAAGCACAAGCATTTGTAGATCGTTTAAACAGCGAGTATTTGCTATTTCCTCGGAATTGGAGAAGGTAATTGGGGATCTCCAGTGGAACAACAATGGCAGCAGGCAGGGGCTTTTCTTCACTTGTAGCTCGAGCAGTCCGGTCGGCTCGTGCACGGTCATCTGCCGCTGGGACACCAGGTATGGGGGACGCTGATCAGATTCTGCGCTTTATTCTTGTTCATTTGAGCTAATTTGCCAGAAATTGAACTCCGCATTACGATTTTTCTCTGAATTCATGGTATTATTTGTGTGTTTGGCTTTATAGATGTTCATATCGAGCAACAGAGAAGTAAACTTAGTATATATTCTGTGAATTCATTACGGTTTTTCTGTGAATTCATGGTATTATTTGTGTGTTTGGCTTTAAAGATGTTCATATCGAGCGACATAGAAGTAAACTTAGTATATATTCAACTTATTTTGCTATTTTTTTTTTGGTTTTAAATCTATTCACAGGAATACTTTAGTATTTAGCTTCTTAGCTACAAAGATGTTCGTATTGAGTGAAAACTTGTTGCAGTCGCCTTATTATCATTTTTATTTTAAGGTAAAACTAAGAAATCTTGAAGCCTGAATATTATTTTAAGTTAAAACTAAAAAATTATGAAGCCGGAAATGTTTATAGTCTAGTAAAAATGCTTGCTTTCCCAGCTGGAAAAACTAAGAAATCTTGAAGCCTGAATATCATTTTAAGGTAAAACTGATAAATTTTGAAGGCGGAAATGTTTATATTGAGATAAGCTGGAAATGTTTATAGTCAGACTCTAAAAATGCTTGCTTGCTTTCCTAGCTGGAAAAACTAAGAAATCTTGAAGCCTGAATATCATTTTAAGGTAAAACTAATAAATTTTGAAGCCGGAAATGTTTATATTCAGACTAGTAAAAATGCTTGCTTTCCTAAACTAAGTAATCTTGAAGCCTGAATATTATTTTAAGGTAAAACTAAGAAATCTTGAAGACTAAAATATTTATATTCAGGATCTAGTAAAAATGCTTGCTTTCTTAACTGGAAAGAGGTTCATTTTGAGTGAAAGATCGTAAATTTACTGAATCCTTTTATATTCTCTTTTTAAGCTGAAATTTGAAGGCGGGCGTCGTTAAATTCAGGCTGTAGTAAGAATGTTTGCATGTTTACCTACAGAGATGTTCATTCTGAGTGAAGATTTGTATATTTATCAAGCTGAAATTTGAAGACGGACGGCTCTATATTAAGCTGAAATTTGAAGGCGGGGGTCTCTAAATTCAGGCTGTAGTAGGAATGTTTGCACGAAGATTTTTAAATCTATCTTAGTCACCTTGATATATTCTCTCCGAAGTTGGAAATCTCCTAGCTAATTTCAGGTTCTACCATGGATGTTTGTTCATTTGGAAATTGTTTGGATTCACTTCATCATATTCTTTCCAGACTTCATTCTATCCCTGAAAACGCCTTAACACCTGTACCATAGATATCCTACCTGTATCATAGATACACCACCCTTCTTGGAGAGAAATCACAGAACGCCTTAACACCTGTACCATAGATATCCTACCTGTATCATAGATACACCACCCTTCTTGGAGAGAAATCACAGAAAGGTGATAAAGGAATCAGTGTTTGCGCAGCGGAGGGAGCTATGAGCTGGGAGTGCTTGGGCTCCCTAGCTTAGCATATATTTCTGCCCACCAGCACCCTTGTTAATGAAATATATGACACTCATGAATTAGAGGTTAGATTGCATGGTTCCATTTAATTCGGCAAATCACCCTTTTATTTTGACTTCAATGAGTCGAGTTAGAGGTTAGATTGCATTGTCCCTTTCATCTGGAATGAATTAGAGGTATCTTGTTAAATGGAATAGAGGTTAGATTGCATGGTTCTGTCAAAATCAAACATAGGTTCATTCATTCATTACATAATGGCTCAATAAAAGCAAACATGTCACTTATAAGAATTGAATCTAGGTGGGAAGGAATTGAATCTAGGTGGGGAGGGTAACATTCATTCCTCCCAACCACCCAAGCTACAACCAATGGACATTGTCCTTTCCATCTCATCTCGAATGAATTTGAGGTATCTTATCTCGAATGAATCAGACTTATCTTATCTCTAATGAGTGAGAGGTATCTTATCTCGAATGGATTAGACGTTAGATTGCATGGTTTTATTTAATTGGGCAAATCATCTTTCCATTTTAGTTTGTGTTTGCCATATACTCAATACTCTTTCTAGTGAGTTAAAGGTTAGATTACATTGTCCCTTCCATCTTATCTCCTCTTTCTAGTGAGTTAAAGGTTAGATTACATTGTCCCTTCCATCTTATCTCGAATGAATTATAGGTATCTTATCTAGAATGGATTATTAGAGGTTAGATTGCATGGTTTTATTTAATTAGGCAAATCATCTTTCCATTTTAGTTTGTGTTTTCCATATACTCAATATTCTTTCTAGTGTGTTAAAGGTTAGATTACATTGTCCCTTCAATCTTATCTTGAATGAATTATAGGTATCTTACCTAGAATGGATTATAGGTTAGATTGCATGGTTCCATTTTAGTTTGTGTTTGTCATGTATACTCATACTCTTTCTAGTGAGTTAGAGGTTAGATTGCATTTTCCTTTCCATCTTATCTTGAATGAATTCCTTTCCATATTATCTTGAATGAATTAGAGATATCTTATCTTGAATGGATTAAAGGTTAGAGTGCATGCTTCCATTTAATTGGGAAAATCATTTTTCTACTTTAGTTTGTGTTTGCCACATACTCAATACTCTTTCTAATAAAGTTTTGAATGCAAGAATAAATTCTTACAAATTGGTTGCATAAAAATATGCAAAAACAATATATAATTATTCAAAGAAAAGTTGTGAGCTTGCCTCATTTTCCTATGTGATGGGAGGGAATGGGAAGGGTAGAGGGATTTCTTATGGACTCATGCGAAGGAAAGTAATTTAGTTGTATCAACCGAATTAGTATAGGATGTATCAATATGAGCTTGAATTAGTGTATGATGTATGAACATGAGCTTGAATGACCTTTTCTTGCTCTTTCTCCTCTAATTTCTTCTCTTTTATTCCTCCTCCTTTGATTTCTCTACATCCTCCTTTCTGTCCTCCATTTCCTTCTCTCCCTCCACCGAGTCCTTCTCTTCTATCCCTATTAGGGTAGAAATATCTTGATCTGTGTGGGACTTAGGTGGACTTGTACCACCTTCGAGATCTATTTCAACCTTCGAATCTTCGAGTGAGTTCTCTTCCCCTTCCTTTTCCTTCTATGTATCTTCCAAATTCTTATTAACTTCAAACTTGTTATTGCTGAATTTGATTAGTCCCTCTTGGGATGTTTTTAGTTGTTGTGGATCCTTACATTGAGAGTTTTGCACCTTTTAGGAACCTTCTTGAGCTCAAGTTTTTTAATTGGCAACTGCTTTGGGTGGGATTGCTCTTCTTGACGTTTTGGGGAGTTTTTAGCAAAATGTCTTTAAATATGATAGCCATTGCGCTTTTATGAAATTTATTTGTAATATAGAGATTGGCGATAAATCCACCCATATATATTAATTTGCAATGTCTCTCATAGGCCTTTCTATAGATTCACATCCACACATATTCATGCAATTGAGAACAAATTACCTTTTGGTTTTTCTCCGTCAATAAATTGACCCAACTTATTTTTGATGTCTCTTAGAGTGCTCTCATCCTAGAAAATCAAAGACAAAAGAGGCAACCTAACCCACACATGAGTTGTTGTTATTTCTTCTTCTAGATTGAAATTGAGGGACCAAGGAGATAAATACATTCACCTAGATCCCATGAAGTAGGGTCCAAAGAGATATATCAAATCATGTTCCTCCTTATTTAGAAAGATAAAAACAAAATGCCCATGACTAGATGCAAATGATAATACATAGCCTTGATCTTAAGTGTCCATTCCTCAACTACCCAAGTTTCTATGACTCGTAGACTAAGTTAGAGGCCTATAAACTTTCCTTTCAGAGAATGCTCAACCAAAATGAGAGCTTTTCTTCTTGGTTCCAAGGTGGGAGATCTCATTGAGGGAAAGCTTCCAATATTTTCACAAATCTCCTTTGCAATGGTTGGGTTCTTTTGCTTGGTTTTAGAGTCCTGATCAAGGTATTAAATGCCTTGAGGTTCTCCCTATTGATTCTTTACCATGTCCCATGCCAATAATCCTTCCCTACTTATTGGTTCTTTACCATATTCCCATGCCAATAATCCCTCCCTACCCATGATGTAGCTTGAAGACTTAATTTGTAGATACCAACAATCCTGCAGCTAAGGGGTGAAGTGATTCCAACTTGAACACCCCCATAACAACACTCTATAGGCTCGATAATGAAGTTTATCAAGAAATAAAGTGATTCCAACTTGAACACCTCCATAACAAAAATAAAGTGATTCCAACTTGAACACCTCCATAACAACACTGTACAGGCTCGATAATGAAGTTTATCAAGAAATAAAGTGATTTCAACTACACCTCCATAACAACACTTCACAAGCTAGAGGATGAAGTTTATCAAGGACTCCATAATCTTTAGTTGCAAAAAAAGAGGCTCAACCTCTTCATCTTCTTACTTCAATTAAACTTTTACTAATTAATACAAAATATTTCTAACATATTTAATGTAATACTATTTAATTATAAATATTAAAAACTATCTTTTTCTTTTTCATATTCATGGTATACATAAAAACATAAAAAATATATTATTTTAAATTTTTACATATTAAATTACTATCATCTTCCTTTTCTTAAAAATAAATAAATTTATATTTACATATTAAATTACTATCATCTTTTTTTTCTTTTATGATATATTAAAAGAAAAATATTAAATATATCATCATCTAAATACTTTTCTAATATTGTGTTTTATGCATAAATATTAAATTACTACCCTATTCATTTTCGTATTTATTTTATACATAAAATATAAAATTGTTATTAATTTTTATATGATATATTAAAAGAAAGATATTAAATATATCATCATCTAAATATTTTTCTAATATTTTGTTTTATGCATAAATATTAAATTACTACCCTATTCTTTTTCGTATTTATTTTATACATAAAATATAAAATTGTTATTAATTTAAATATGGACAAGTAAAAGGAAGAAAATACACAATTCACGTGTCCACTTCAAATTACGTGTTGATTTTATCCTTTAAAATAAATTAAATACTGATAAACTAAAAAGCAAGAGATGCACTCTTATTAATAACAATACACCAATTAGAAGAGATGCACTCTTATTAATAAAAATACACCAATTAGAAAAGCAAGAGATGCACTCTTATTAATAACAATACACCCATCCACTTTCTTCGTTATGGATCATATTGTTTTTTGGTGGGCCTATATTTAAAAATGTTTTGACAAAGATTTTTTTTATTTCATAAAAAATAAATTTTAATGTTAATTACGATAAAAATGAAAGACTAAAAGATATTTATCAAAATTAGTTAAGTAATATTGTATCTCAACAAAATAATTTTGTATCTAAATGATATAATTTAGAATAAAAAAATATTTTAATTTTATTTTTAATAATTTAAAATATAATTTATTATAAATAATTGTAAAAAAACAAAATAAAAAATGAATAAAGAATATTTTATTACACTTATCACTTCAAATCTATAAACAAAAATCAAAACATAAAAGAAATAAAAATAAAATAAAAAGATCACTTCAAATCTAAACAAAAATCAAAACATAAAAGAAATAAAAATAAAATAAAAAGACACCTATGAAAATATATTACACTTATCACACTTATCACTTCAAATCTAAACAAAAATCAAAACATAGAAGAAATAAAAATAAAATAAAAAGATCACTTCAAATCTAAACAAAAATCAAAACATAAAAGAAATAAAAATAAAATAAAAATAAAATAAAAAGACACCTATGAAAATATATTCAAATCAACTTACATCGTTAAAAACCATTTTCAATTTAAACTGGAAAGATACCTTCATAATCCACAAGGTAAAACGTATTTTTCATAGGGAGTTGCCAAGGCTCTTTTATTTATTTATGGATAATTTTAATTTCTTTGTGACTAAATTTATTTGGATTTTAAATGTTATTTTTGAATATTTTAAAGTAAAAAAATATTTTAATTTTATATTTAATTATTTAAAATATATGTTATTATAAATAGTTATAAAAATTAATGTAAAAAATTAATAAAAAATATTTTATTACATTTGTCTTCTTAAATTTTTAAATAAAAATTAAAACAAATTAATAAAAAAAATACGTATTTAAAAACCATTGTCAATTTAAATGGAAAAATACCTCGATAATTCATAAGGCAAAACGTATTTTTCATAATATAGGAATTTGGCAAGGCTCTTTCATTTATGGACAAAACGTATTTTTCATAATACAGGGATTTGGCAAGGCTGTTTCATTTATGGATAATTTTAATTTCTCTGTGATGAAGTTTATTTGGATTTTAAATGTTTTTTTTAAATATTTTGATGATATAGATTTGGAATACTAAGTTTATTAGTTTAGTTGGATATGAACTCTTAAGTGAGATGGTAATTGGCTTTTTCAAGAACATAATAGTTTAATTGGATATGAACTGTTAAGTAAGATGGCAATTGGCTTTTTTCAAAATGCTTTGTGATCGTGATTCGTGAAAAATCATATATTCAACTTGATTGCACATACATAATAATAACAAAAATAATTTTCTTTTCAACGATACTATTCTCTTAAACCTCTTTATAAGCAAATATGTTTTTTTCCTGTTACATTAATTCAAACACAAAGATGATGATTCTTTTTCATATTAAAAAGTCATGAACTTCCCCTTTCCTTTTTTTCTTCTTCTTGCATTAATTCAAACACAAAGATGATTATTTTCTTCCTATTAAAAAGTCATGCACTTCCCCTTTCCATGCCTTGAAGGTTTGAAATAATGGATTTTGCCATTTTGTTGGGAATGCTAACTTACTCCTTTATTGATGAGATGATATTAATGGATTTTGTAGATTCGTTTATTGATGAGATGATATTAATGGATTTTGTAGATTCGTAGTGGGGTATGGAATATGGTTTATTTTGGAAAAAAATTAAAATATAAAAGAATTGCGCATAAATATTTACATTTTTACCGAAACCTGCAGCTTTATCGAAAATAAACAATTTAAAATAATTTTTCTCCCACACATTGCACACCTTACGAGTCACGCCTCAGAGAAAATAAGCAATTTAAATAATTTTTCTCCCGCACCTTACACACCTCACGAGTCACGCCTCAGGCATTAACACTTGACACGTTGACACTGTGGATTTCTTTTACTTGGGACTATGATTGTGATATGATATTAGTGGGTCTCGCCATTTTTCTTGGAATTATACATACAGACGGACAATGACTCGATACCTTTCGTCCTTGCGTTAGAGACGACTCAATGCCGACTCAATGGACTACGGACTTGAAGAAGTAATGATCCAGGAGGAAAATCTTGGAATGTGCTAATTTGGTAGCAGTGGCACGATTATAACCCACAAGTGCGGAGTTATTTGGAGCCCCACCGGGTCACGACTCGCCATGCCAATCCTTTGGATTATTTAACAAATCAAATCATTGCCTTCTTTTCCATCCGGCCCGCCCGCCCACGTGAATGACTTTTGGTTTGTTTGCTGATTAAACCCTATAACTGTTTGCGTCCTGCAAGTATTTGCTCTGTACTGGGAGGTGGAGAGAGGTGGTTGGGGATTTCCACTGGAACGACAATGGCAGCAAGCAGGGGATTTTCTTCACTTGTAGCTCGAGCAGTCCGGTTGGCTGGTGCACGGTCATCTGCCGCGGGAACGCCAGGTATGGGGACGCTGCTCGGATTATCAGCTTTAGTCTCGTTCGTTTAACTCAGCAAGACAGTTTCTCTGTGAATTCATGGTATTCTTTGTGTGTTTGGCTTTAAAGACGTTCATGTCGAGCGACAGAGCAGTAGATTTAGTATATTCAACTTATTTTGCTGTTTTCTCGATCTCTGAGTTCAGATTCACTGGAATACTTTAGTATTTAGCTTCTTAGCTACAGAGAGGTTTATATTGAGTGAAAACCTGTTGAGGTTGCCTAATTATCATATTTATTTCAAGGTAAAACTAAGAAATCTTGAAGCCTGAAATGAAATCTTTATATTCAGGCTCTAGTAAAAATACTTGCTTTCTTAGCTGGAAAGAGTTTTATTTTGGGTGATAGTAAGTTTACTGAATTGTACTTATTATATTCTTCTTTAAGCTAAAAAGGTGAAATTTTGAAGGCGGACGTCTCTCAATTCCGGCTGTAGTCGGAATGTTTGCATGTTTACCTAGAGAGTGGTTCATTTTGAATGAAGATTTTTAAATCTATTTTTGTCACCTTGATATATTCTTTCCGAAGTTGGAAATTTTTGATTTCAGGTTCTACTGGGAATGTTTGTCTATTTAGAGGTTCATTTTGAGTGAAAGCTTGTAAATTTATTGGATCCACCTTGTAATGTTCTTTCCAAGCCAAACAGGTGAAGTTTTGAAGCTGAACATCGCTAAATTCAGGATCTTGTTGGAATGAATGTTTGCATGTTTAACTACAGAGAGGTCCACGACAGAGAGGTCCATTTTGACTGATTTTTTAAAATATTTAAGTCGCCTTGACTTATTCATTTTGAAGCCGTAAATCTCTAATTCAGGGTCTAATGAGAATATTGGCGTATTTAGCTACAGAGAGCTTCAATCTCTAATTCAGGGTCTAATGAGAGTATTGGCGTATTTAGCTACAGAGAGCTTCAATCTCTAATTCAGGGTCTAATGAGAATATTGGCGTATTTAGCTACAGAGAGCTTCATTTTGAGGGAAAATTTGTGACTTTAATGAAGTCGCCTTCGCATATTCTTTTCTTTGTGGATTTGAAGCCGGAAATATTACGTATTTAGATACAGTGAGGTTCATTCTTGAGTTAAAAATTGCAACTTTATTGAAGTTGCCTTCGGATATTCTTTTCTTTGTGGAGATTTGAAGCAGGAAATGTTTAAATTTAGTTTCCACTGGTAATATTTGCGTATTAACGTGTGAAGGGCCTCATTTTAAGTGAAAATTTACCAAGTCTCCTTACTATTGTCTTTCGTTAAGCTAAACGTGTGAAATTTGTTCACAGTGCAACGATTTCTGATAAAGTCCGAGATTCTGACAGCAAGAATCGTGTTTTTGACCTCAACGGGGATTATATTGAGTCAAAACCTGTAGATATTGAGTTTGCCTTATTTTTCATCTTTTAAAGATGAAATCTTGTTGAATTAGGTTCGGACAAGTAATGTTTTTATTGTGATGTATGAAGAAGTTTGCATTGAGTGGAACTCTTTTGAATTCGCTTTATTTGGCCGTTTCATGTATTAAGTTACAGCCTACAGGCAAGATAGTACTTTTTTTTTTTGAGTTTAGGTGTCATAATTTGCAAATTTATTAAGTTTGCTACCAGACTATACATATGTGGTTCTCAGGCCTCTGATATCAGTCTTTATCTCCAAGGAAGTTTATGTACAAGGTTCTGGTAGCTGTCTTTGTGTAAAATTGTAAATGGCTCTAAGGAGAATCATTTTGAGTCAATAATATCAGAGCCACACAAGCAACAATATAAAGATTGCTCATTCATTTAAGCTAAATTTTGATGTTGCAACAGTAAAATGTTTTCTGAGGTTCTGATGGCAGTCTTTGCATACGTGTCTCTAAGGATGTTCATGTTGAACCAAAATTTTTATAGTTTTTGGCCTCATATGCTATTTCTGTTCAGCTAAAACCCTGTGGCAATCCATCCTGACTCATAGCAAGTCCCTGAACGTTTTCTATTAGTTGGAAATACCTTACTAATTGAGGTATTGATTTTGATCATTCATGAATGTTATTTTTTAGATCTTTATTCTTTCTATTTTGTGGATCTGCTGGAGATTTGTTTTGTATGATATTCTATGAAAGGGACTTTTCCTGATAATTGAAATTTATTATGTGTTCAGTGAATATTATACTGACTCTTTTGCTGTTGAACAATTTCTGCCATCAAATTTCTGTGATGAAATTGTTCTGATTAAATTTGACCATCTTTTTATATTGTTTTCTCTTGTCTTGATATACCATATGAGCTCATTTGAAATCCCCTAGTGCCTTCCATGGAATGTTAAGTTCAATATAAAGAAGTTACAAGGAAAGAATTGTCTCAGGTGCTTCTGCAATTTCCTAGCCTAAATCATGAGAAATTCATCAATTTTAATATTTTGATTTTCATGAAGCAGTCGTCTAGTTCTTGTAATGTTGTGAATCATGTACATTTTCCTTGAATTAGATGGTAAATGCATATTGTAGGAAATTGTTATTTCAGACACACATTCAGATAGGTCAAAAGTGAAGAACTTCTGAATTATGGAATAGCAAGCAGAGAAAATACATATGGATATTCAGGCTATATTTTAGCTAAAGAGAGAATTTGGGAAAAGTGGTGCTCTGCCTTTTTTCAGACGGTTCACATTTTTTTTTCTGGCCATAGCAAGTTCAACATCTTAGTTAAAAGGTATGTAGATACTAGATACTTCCAAAAGCCTCCCTTTATATCAATGTGCTTGATGCTGCTAGGAACCTTGAACAAGTGGAAACTGTAATTGTGTGAATAGGATCTTGATTCCGCCCTTAAAGCATGTTATTTGCAGATCTTGATCAGCTCTCATGTTATCATGCAGGAGGGTCTTTTGTAGGCACAATATGTGGCATCATTGCAATTTCTTTCATTTGTAATTTACATCAGCTAAAAGCCTAGAACTCTGGAGGACATTATCAAGCTCAGCCTTGGCACATTTGTGGTGGTGGATGCTGATGGATTTCTTTTGATTTGGATGCCGACCAGGATTGCTCTTCCAAGTTCCTTGGGCTCCATAATCTTGGCGTCTTTCTGGAGGGCCTGTCATGGAACAATATTGTCACTGGGATTATTTCTTGTTCTGGAGTTTTATCTATTCAACTTTCTAGGATTGACCGTTTGGGTTCCTTCCCTTTTTTTACTTCATTGTCCATTCTTTCTTTCCTTAACCTAAGATCTTAAAATTCTTAGATCCTTTAGGGACTCTAGAACCTAACATTTTAAAACTGCTTAGTAGATGTTTTAGGGACTCCTTACTTACATTACCAAATGTTTCCCTTCCTATTCTCATTGATCTATTGTGGTCATTCGTGGATTTAAAAAGCATCATTTCATAGCTGCATGCTCATTGCCGTGATGGTGCATTTTGACATGTATATTGTTTTCATTTTGGCATGAATAATGCAGCCAGGAAGTGTATTGTGTAAATCATTCTCTTTAATTATCTGCAGTGGACCCATAACATAAATTGCCATTTAACTGCAAATAATTAAGTGATTCTGAAAATTGTAGGAGGCTAGCACTACGGTGAATTCCTTGTTTGTGGGGTGGTTTTGAAAGGAGCAAGAATTGTGTGCTATAGAGTTAGTCAGAGCTTGATAAGCCATCATAATTTATAAGCAACAAAAGTCTTAACTATCCTTGCTATGATGAAGCTCAAGTCCATTGCTTAATATATGGATCTGTGCTTGGGATGATTTTAAATATTGATTTAGTTAAGACTCGAAAGTTGGAGAAACTACTATGTTGGAACAAGACATGGTGGCTAAGGAATATGGTGAAGTGTCATCCAGACTGGAGATTCAATCTCTTAATCATTCACTGGGGGTAGGAAAACATTCCTAAAAAACAGGTTAGATAATCATCAATCTCTTCTTGTAAAATATGTCTAGAAAGAGGTTTCTTCACATGTGTGTTATCACACTTTCATTTTGAACTGTATTTAGTGCTTCACCGTTTTGTTTCAGGTCTTGTGTATGACAGTGGGGAGTTCTCTGATTCTCCTCCTAAAATAATTTTTCGTTTGTGCTGTAAATTTAGCAGATGGATTAAATCATAAAATTTGAAAAGATGGACGTTTCAAATTGTTTCTCACTGACATGTTATCCTATTCTTTGTTATTTATGTTGTATAAATTTTTGAAACAATTTGAGTACTTTGCCATGTTTTGCTTCTAAAGTTTGTTAATTCCTATGGTTCATGTAGCTTTATCACAACAGTCATCAAGGAATAATGGGATTCGAAGGTTTGGAACAGCTGCAAGTGCTTTGGAAGAAACACCTATAGCACCACCTGTCCAAGTGAAGTATACACAGCTTCTTATCGATGGACAATTTGTTAATGCAGCTTCTGGTAAGTTTCAAATAACTCCAAAATTTCATTAAACTTCTAGACTCAACTTGTTCTGGTATTCTATCATATAATCTATGTAGAGATGTTATTACTTGATGATTTTTTATTTTCTTTTCTTGTATTTTTTATCCTTTTGTCTTCTACCATTGTACACAGATGTTCTTATGGTTATAACAAATTTTGGCTGTGCTACAGGAAAAACGTTTCCAACCTTTGATCCCAGAACAGGAGATGTGATTGCTAATGTGGCTGAAGGTGATGCAGAAGATGTGGACAGAGCTGTAAAGGCTGCACGGACAGCCTTTGATGAGGGCCCATGGCCAAAAATGACTGCCTATGTAATTTCCTTTTTGTTAGTTCAAAGAATGTCAAAGTTTCATTTTTTCATCCTGTTGATGTGAGTGAAAAATGCATACTGTGAAGAAGAAGAGAGTTTGAATTTGAAAGCAGCATCTTGAAGTGTTTGAGGATATAATAACCAATGGGTTTTCTTGCTTATCCACCAATTTCTTTGATTTGTACAGTTTTGAGTATTGACTTTATTATATGGCAATGCTTCAGGAGAGATCATGTATTATGCTCCGGTTTGCTGACTTGCTCGAAAAGCATAATGACGAGATTGCAGCTTTGGAAACATGGGACAACGGGAAGCCTTATGAGCAAGCATCCTTGGTCGAAGTGCCAATGGCAGTGCGGCTATTTCGTTACTATGCAGGTAGATTCTTAATCACAAGACCATATGATGATGAGTTAACCTAATTTGTTTGGACTCCATAGAAATGTGGCAAGCTCAATTTACTTGTTTTAGTTCCCTGCGTCATTTCTTCATTAAAAAGATTATAATTCTCATCTGTACTTTTTGAAATATTTTACAGGTTGGGCAGATAAAATACATGGCCTTACAGTTCCAGCTGATGGGCCTTATCATGTTCAAACTTTACATGAACCTATTGGAGTTGCAGGTCAAATCATTCCTTGGAATTTTCCTCTGCTTATGTTTGCTTGGAAAGTTGGTCCTGCACTAGCTTGTGGGAATAGCGTTGTATTGAAGAGTGCTGAGCAGACACCATTAACAGCTCTTTATGCAGCAAAGCTTTTCCACGAGGTATGCTCTAGTACATAGATTTTACATCTTCATTGTCAAGATAAAAATGTTATCTCATACTAGTGCAATTTATGCTTGCTTTGGAGTCCTATTTTGAAGTTTTCTAACTCAGGATTACATATTTTGCTTGAAAATGGTCTTTCAATGGTGCTAAATGCTCACCGCTGCTATCAGAAAACATTTCAGAAGAAAAAAAGAAACTCTTTGTGATGCATAGCGTCACTGAAACATGAAGCACTTACCATACTAAGTTGTGAGTTCTCAGGTTCAGTCTATTGGAAATAGAATGGATACTTTGTGATGCTACGTAGGAATGAAATTTCGACATGTTTTATTCCTGGGAGTCTTTTGATTCTCTCAATGCTAGCCCCTAGTTTTTCTAGTTTGTAATATGCATTGTTCCAGTATATGGTCATCGACATCTTTACCAGTCTCCTTGATTACATTTTCCTTGAGTAGTAAGGTCTCTCTTAGTCGAAGTGAAACAGTAGGTGCATTTTTCATTATTTGGGTAAATTTCTTAGAAACTATTTGTATGATTATACAATTTGCCCTGACATATTTCATGTTTGCTTAAATTTCATGTACATGATGTTAAGCATTACTAAGTTCGATACAACTGTCTTAAATAATATGACAGCCAGTTATTTTTAATTAAACAGGAAAGAGGGAAGTAAATGGTTTGAAAGATAAATATGATTAGCTTAATAATAATATGAGCCTTGGAATAATCACAATATGGTGTCTCTTATAAATGATTCTTGTTTTGTTAAGAGTCTCAGCTGAAATTATTTCAGTAATCATGAAAATAATTCCTACCAGATGCTAAATTTCACATTTTCTTGTGACTTAAATGGTTTAAATTCTTTGTGCAGGCTGGACTACCTCCAGGAGTCCTGAATATTGTTTCAGGATTTGGTCCGACTGCAGGAGCTGCAATTGCCAGACACATGGATGTTGACAAGGTCTGTGAGAATCTTAAATGTATTCTAACATTTAAAAAAATTTAGAATAGCTAAAAAAATCTGCATTAAATTTCTCATAACTGTATTTGTTTGCCAAAGATGCATGGCTTAGATTCTAGAATGACTTCTCTAAATATATCTCTGTTGATTATTTTCAATTTAGCTTGGCTTCTGAATGGATAACATTCCAACTATACTCTAATGTTGACAGCAAGAAAGTCAGGATGTTTGTTATCTGGTGTACTATGGAAGTTTGAAACCTTTTATGGTTGTTCACAAAGGGACTATGATTTAATTGTATCAAGTTGAAAGTAAGAAATTCAGGTTGTTGGTTAATCATTGTAAGAGTTAATCCAATAAGACTTGGGTATGAAATCTCAATGTCAGGGCAAAGAGGAAGCTTATATCGCATGCCAGAAGGGCTATAGGAAAAGCATAGCTGTAATGAATGTCATTGAAGTAGAGGTTGTAAAGCTCGGATTATGAACACCCATGGGGAAAAATGAGCTGGGCATTTTATTTAAGTCCTCTAATTTATGTTTCTCTAGTCTATATAGGAGATTTCCAAGGTAACTCATAGAGCCATGGATGTTTTTTCAATTCCAGCAGAGTGCAATGGAGTTACAGCTTGTATGGGGCAATGTGCAAGCTTTACTATTGAGGGTTAAAGGCCTCTGGTTTCTCACAGTTGGGATTTATCTAAGAGTGGAAAGATAAATTATACGGAAAAACATAATAGCAGTGGATGTGTGGTGTGTATGTGGAGGAAAGGCATATTATTTGAGTTTTTCTTAAATGCTTCCGAAACCTTCATTTGTTGTTGAACGAAGGTTGTCCTAGTCACTTGTAAATTTGTAATTGAGTTCACTTGTGCCATAAATATTGGATTAGCTGTTTTCTTCCAGAACATAATTGAAGTCTTTAGAAAGGGAAACCACATATTTATAGTAACTAGAAAGGAATGTTATGGTCCTGCTGTATCACTTAATGCTGTAAATTACCATAGTACTGTTTCTACAAGTTTTGATTGGCCTTTATTTACATTTCAAGACACAGGTTCGTCACCAGTTCATCAGAGCCATCACTTGTAAGAATAGTTATATGATTTTCATATACAATATTACTAATTAGTTGTTCAGGCAACAGTCACTATGAGGCAATGTAAAAGTTTGATCAATTTGAATCCTTCCCTCTTCTTTATGAAATTTCTATATGCATCCATCTCTGATATCATTATATGCACTAGTAGATTAACCTTGCTATAGCAGGATGACTGATTGAGCCTTTTTTGTCTAGCTTGCTTTCACAGGATCAACTGATACTGGTAAAGCAGTACTAGGGTTAGCTTCCATGAGCAATCTTAAGCCAGTGACATTGGAACTTGGAGGGAAGTCTCCTTTTATTGTATGTGAAGATGCTGATGTTGATCAGGCCGTAGAGCTTGCACACTTTGCGTTATTTTTCAATCAGGCAAGGAGTTTCATCTCTCATGGGTATTTAATCTGCATGGCATACAATATTTTAATACATTTATCAAGCCACCGCTCTTTCTGCAGGGTCAATGCTGCTGTGCTGGATCGCGAACCTTTGTACATGAGAGTATCCATGATGAATTTGTAGAAAAGGCAAAAGCACGGTGCCTTAGTCGTGTTGTTGGTGATCCCTTTAGAAAAGGTGTTGAGCAAGGTCCTCAGGTAAGCTGTTTACTGGTCATCATTTAAGCAATCGATACCTATATTAGTGGAAAAACAGAGATAAAGCCAGCAAATCCATTCTGTTTTTTGTTTGTTTAGACTGAATGCTCCTGTCTTACAGGGATCTGGTTTTTTGATTGCATGTTATGGCGTGATAAGGTATTTGGAATTGTAATCGTACAAACATAAGATGCTTGTCTATATGTAAATAATAGGCAACTTAAAGCCTGATGCATAAATTGGTCCTTTTGAATGAAAAAATCAGCTTCTTATTTGTACTTCAAATTATATTCTGGTTCACTGCAAAAAGAGAAATGAGGGTCACTACATTTGAGAAGGGTGCTTGTTGTCTGAAAATGTTCTGGGAAATGCCATCTTCTGTGGAAATGTTGAGCACTTTGACATGTGATTTCTGGTAGTTTCTGATACACTAGTTTTTTGGTTATTATTATAAGTTAGCTGGTTAGCTGCTGCAGGACCGACAGGTTAACTCTTAATTTGAGACCTTGACTGGTTCTTTGTCTTTGAATTTGCTTTGAACTTGTATCATGATAATGTTCATCAGAGCCATTTTATCATCCATTACTATGTTCTCCAATTGTTGATTGACAAAACTTGACTTGTGAAGTTCTCCTTCCAGAAATGACAAAACCATGCTACTTTACTTACTACTAGCATGGTGGAAAGTATTGAGCTATAGGGTGTTTTGCAAGATTTTACTTCCATGTTCAAAGGGTGGTTTCCTTGAGTATTCTTTTTTATATCTGAAGTGCCCATCACACTTCAATGTGTTGGGTGGCCTAGCTTTGATATTGTTGAGAATTTCTTTTGAAACACTGCAGATTGACCAGGAGCAGTTTAACAAAATTCTGCGTTATATCAAGGCTGGGAAAGAGAGTGGTGCAAAACTTGTAACAGGGGGGGATAAAATTGGTACCAAGGGCTTCTATATTATGCCTACAATTTTCTCAGAAGTTCAGGTATGGGAATAACATTTCGGGGGTAATTAACAAGTCTTTTCCCGATTGCTTATGAAAATCGTTACTTTCTACTGGCTTGGTTCTTACTTATCCACTCTAAACTGGATTTGGCTTAAGTTCATATATCTTCGGGATGACACTCTTATGGATTTGTACGCTACTGTCTTTAAGTTGGAATTAGACAAATGGGAGTGAGGGTGTTGGCAGTTTGAGCACAAAGTTTTCCTTTACTGCTTAACATGAATGGGTTTGCAGTACTTATGTTATCTCTATGTATGTGACAAAAACAGGATAACATGGCCATAGCTACTGATGAAATATTTGGCCCTGTACAATCAATTATGAAATTCAAGTAAGTAAAGGTGATGCTGCATTGATTTTGAACATATTGATTTCAGAATTTAATGTTAAATTTGTCATGCTGCTTGTGATATGCAACCCTTATCTGTAATCTAGCTTAGCTGCCTAGACTTTGCTGATGGGTTCCAAATTCTATGGTTTGGACTATAAGAAATATAGTTTACAAAGTTGTAACCCGCAATTACGGTACAAGGAGATCTAGAGGAAGCTAATTGAGCTTCAAGCTCTTCCTAATTCAATAGTTCTTATGTTCCTTGTTTCTTACCCGGTTTTAAGTGTACTTTAGCCATATCTATCTCTCTTCGTTTTCGTTTGATAGCCATTCAAGATTTCACACTAATTGTATTTTGGTGGCACACTATTTACTGGTATCTTGCGCAGAGATTTAAACGAAGTGATAAAGCGGGCGAATGCTACTCGTTATGGCTTGGCAGCAGGAGTGTTTACAAAGAGTATAGAAACCGCGAACACTCTTACTCGTGCCTTGCGTGTAGGAACAGTTTGGGTTAATTGCTTTGACATTTTTGATGCTGGTATACCTTTTGGTGGCTATAAAATGAGTGGCTCTGGAAGAGAGAAGGGTATATATAGTCTCCAAAATTACTTGCAGGTTAAAGCCGTTGTCTCTCCTTTGAAGAATCCAGCATGGTTGTAAGCTGTTGGTTCCTGCAATTAATTGATGTATGCGGGACACAATCCCTGATGGTATTGTCAAGTCAAACTAATTTGAAATAAGCTTTCCCTGTTACTAATTATGTATATGACCTTCAGATAGGTGTGATACTTTGTTTAGCTGTGAAGGTGCATAGTCGTGTCTCTGTAAAACTCTGTAGATTCAGCATTAAGAGCTCAATTATTAAGTGCGAAATAAAGGTTGTGATGGTTTTTGCCATCTCTCATGGTTCTGCACGTACAAGCAATCATTGTTTAGTCTAGCGTAAATCACATCAATTCACTTTTGGTTTTATGATGCAAATATTATTGCTTACTGATTGCTTGGACTTGTTTCAAATTCATCTTTCATCTTGCAAGGAGCATTGCTTTATGCTATTTTAGCTTGGTTTTAATTCTCTGTAATGGGAATAGCGAGTTAAACTCGTTTGCTTGGGAGTTTGACTTGGATTGGTGCCTAGGTAATTTTTCCTTTGCTTGGGCCAAGTCAAATGACTTTACTAAATATCAATCATGATTTTTGACTTAGTCAATGAGCTCCCAAGTAAATGTTAGCAGGGATGCTATATGATTTTTGACTGAGTCTATGAGCTCCCAAGTAAATGTCAGCAGGGATACTATAAATGGAAGTAAATGTTAACCTATATACTATAAATGGAAGTACTTTAAATGTTATATAATTTGAATTTTTTATTCCGATCATCATTGGAATTTTGACTATATAATTTTGGGTTAAATTACAATTTTTGGTTGTTGAAATTGTATTTTTGAATAAATAAATCATAAATGGATTGGGTGCTTTTAAAACAACAACTTGATTATATAATTTTGGGTTAAATCACAATTTTTGATTATTGAAATTGCATTTTTGAATGCATAAATCATAAATATAGATTCAATACTCTTTAAACAACTGAAAGCTACAATTCCAGTAATTTTTTCAAAATTTTCACTGAAATTCAGTCAAAAATTATTGAAAAAATGTAAACTAAAAAAATCCAAATCTTTAAATATTTAGACGGCCATCCTATAATTCTAATTATAGAAAAATATGCAAAATTCACACTTTTACCTGGCAAGGCAAATTCTAAACTCTTGCCTCGCTGAGTTTGGTGGCTTATGGTTTCAATGTCAATGTTCAAATTCTAAACTCTTGCCTCGCTGAGTTTGGTGGCTATGGTTTCAATGTCAATGTTCATTCTTTAAAAAACTCTTGCCTTGCTGAGTCTGGTGGCTATGGTTTCAATGTCAATGTTCATTCCTTTTCTAAGAAATGCTAAGTATAAATGAGGAGCTAAGAGTGCAACATAACTCCAAAACTGTTTATATTTAATCAAAACAATAATAAAAATTCACATGATTAATCCTTTTTAAAAATGCCAGAGGATAAATGAAAACAACATATAAAAATTCACATGATTATTCCTTTTAAAAAATGCCAAGTATAAATGAAAACAATATATAAAAAAAATCATATTCATATTTATAATCAAAATAATATATAAAAAATTCACATGATTATGATAAACAAGATATAAAAAATTCACTTCCTTTTAAAAAAAATGCCAAGTATAAATGATGATACAAGAGTGCAACATAAAGCCAAAACTATTTAAGTTTAATCAAAACAATATATAAACAATTCCTAATCATATTTATAATCAAAACAATATATAAAAAATTCACATGATTATGACAAAGTCTTTCTTTTTTATCCTATTGGCCCAGTGTTAAAATTCATATGATTATAAAAGAGCCTCTTTTAATTCTATTGGGCCCAATATTAATTTTGAGCATTTTTATTATTAAAATATCATTTGAGTGAGTTTAATAGTTAAGATTATGTTTTTTTTTATATTTTAATATTCACTTATAAATTTTTAGAATCAAATTACTTAAAAAAGGATAATTTTTTGTATAAATAAGAGGGTCTTATATATTTATTTAATTTCTGATTAGACGGTAACTTTAAAATTAAATAATGATAATTTTTGGTTGTACTATGACCTTAAAATTAGATTTTTATTGTTATATATTATATCAATAAGTAATTTTTCTAAGAACTATATATTTAACAATATATCTATATTAAAAAAATGTTAAATATTATGATATTAAAAAAAGTGACAAATTTCTTTCAGCACAGCCTATGTAATCGTTGCTGTTTAGATTTACTTAAACATAATTTTATATGGGCATATTTATCTAGTTAAACATTATGCTATTGAAAAAAGTGGCAATTTCTTTTAGCACAAGGTATGTAATCGTTGCTATTTGGGTTTGCTTAACATAATTTTCTAAAGCCCATATTCATCTGGCTCTCATTTCATAATTTCAATTGTGGTTGGATGCTTATGCCTAGCTTAATGTTCCCAAGAAAACTGCCTCCCACAAAGGGTATTTTGGCGTGCCAAAAGTTGTGTTTAAGTAAAGGCCAGTAAAATGCACAATTTAACTCTTCTTCTCAAGTTTAGTTTTTTTGCACAATTTAACTTTTTTTAGTTTCTTGACTATTTTTCACAATTTGTTTATTTATTAAAAAATCATGTGTCCAAGTAAAAAAAACTCAACTATTTTAGGAACAAAATTCTTTTACTATTTAACTATTTAACTTTCTTTTAGTTTCCTGACTATTTGTTCACAACTATTTTAGGAACAAAATTCTTATACTATTTAACTATTTAACTTTCTTTTAGTTTCCTGACTATTTGTTCACAATTTATTTATCTATTAAAAAATAGTGTGTTCAAGTGAAAAAATTAACTATTTTAGGTTCAAAAAAACATGCCACTAAGACCAAGCTTTTTATAGTCATTAATATTTGATAAAAGCAAAGTTTAATTTTTTCAAAAGATTTGGAAAAAGAATTAAATTTTTTAATAAGTTTTGGAACTTTATCATAACTTTATAACAAAACAAATATATATAAATACAATTAAAATTTAATGAGCAATCTTTATATAACAAAACTGGTCAAGATTACTAAAGACACTATTAATTCTTGAACCTGGTTTAGAATGACTCTAATGAAAATAAAAAATTACATTTTATATTGAAAACATTATAAGCTTTTATGTTTTTCTAAATTAGAGCCTAATAAACTTTGAAGTGAAATTCTAGTTAAGAAGATTAAATAAAATAATAAGACTACCATAAGTGGTTGGAGTTACTATCTTAAAAGTTTTATAAATCTCATATTTTTTTGATAACATTTAAACCTCTAGTATTAAGCAAGAGGATTTTCCTTTGGATGATATTGAGTTTGAGGTTAAATGTTTAACTAAGGGAAAGCTAATGACATTGAAGGTTATCATAAACTACTCAATATAGAAATTAAATAGGATTTTCCTAAAGGCTAGACCACAAGTTTCATTGTTCTTATTTTTAAAAGTGGTGACAAAAACAACTTAAATTATTAGACTTTATGATTTGTACTCTTAAGGTGTGCGAAATTAGTCTAGAAATAAGATAATTATACGGTTAGAAAGTGATGAAAGAAACACTAGAGGTCAACATGGTTTTAGAAGCTATCATTCTACAATGAACCACTTAATGACAATTAAGATTATTTCAGATTGAATGTTGAACTAATAAAACTAATTTCCTTTGTTGTTTCATTAAAAATAAGAAAGCATGTTCTGTTGGTCTTATGAATGTGAAGCTTGGGGTTGTAACATTTCTAGAGAACCTTGGAGGAATTTGTGTAAATTTTTGAGCCAAATGAAAAATGGAACCAACATTTGGAATAAACTAATGAATTTTGAATAGGCTCTCCATAGAAAACGAACATCAAACCATTCAAAAGTGTGCAAAGAAGGATATAAATTTACAAAAGGGAACCCCATGAAAGGAGTTGTTACCTCTCAAGTTCAGACTTCATCCCTATGTCACAGGGTTTGCTGAACCTAAACATCCAAGTTCGAAGTTCGACGAACCTAAACAAATTTGGAAAATTCATCTAGGTTTAGGCTTGTTTTTGGTGGTTGATTTTCACTTTTTGGATAGGGTTTTAACAAAGCAGATGTTTTAACACTTTCGACGTGTTGTTTTCCCTGGATTTTATAACTCGATTCCACGATAGGTCGCAACATATATATGTCATTTCAATGTGTGAGAGTTGAGGGTGATGGGGTCTAGGTAACTATAAGTCAGTTATAAAGTAAGAGAATCATGTGGATTGTAGCGTAAGGTATAGTAACGGGCCCATGAGGTGAAGAATGATGCACTGAGGGCTACGGTTAGTGTAGTTGCGACTCGAATGGAGACAGGAGGCTGCGTGAGGCAGAGGACGCTGGTTGGAGCCACGAATCTACAAGAGTGCCACTACCCACAACTTTCCAGCTCTAGGTGGCATGCTCACAGTCGACACTCAGACAAATTATTGTTAAACGTTTTATATTATAATTTATAATACAGTCATAGTATGTATATATTAATTAATAATCATAATATAGTTATAGTATAATTCATAATATATATATATATATATGCCGAACCTCATCAAACATTTGAACTAGAATCAAACTTAAAGGTCATTGGACCCAAACTTTGTGATATAACTTCAATCTCAAGCACAAAATGAAAACCTAAAGGTAAGTAAGAGAGGCTACCCATTGTCACCTCAGTAGCACCCTATCCAACTTTAGGTTGTCTCTCTTCCAACTCAAGTGGGGTATCCCTACATAAGAAGTTAAGGCTACAACATGGAGGTTCAAGGTGATATTTGGAGAGTAATCCTAACAAAATGAATATAGATGTAATACAATAAAATTTAAATGAATAGATTAAGAGAGGAAGGCAAGGGAAACCCAAAGACCCATGCTTACCAAATCATGGGCTAAATGGAGTGAAAAAAGGGCCTTTAAAAGCGATTTTCAATCAAGTTTTTAGAATGTAAATAACAACAATTAGCATGCCGCTTATACCTTAGCATGATTGAATATATTCTTTAGGTTTTGCAAAGGAAAGAGCCCCAAAGAGGTATACTTTCAAGCTAATATTAATAGGTTATTTACCTAGGAAATTCACAATGCAAGAAAACTATTTGTTATTACAATGCAAAGATTATATACATAAACAAATAACAAGTGAAATACGAAGATACGAACATTCACACCTAGTTTACTTCCATGGTGATACTACACCTTGGATTTGAACCTTAACCCTTATCATTCACATGAATTACACATCAATCCAACAGTTAGCTCTACAAATTTTCCTCACATGTAAGAAAGGGCACCTTCATTCATCCACTAAGCTACCAATTTTGGTATACAATGTAGCCTAAAGGAAAAGTCCTTCGATCCCAAAAAAATGGAGTGAGTTAGTCCTTTGCCAAGTCAAAGGACTTCATTTCCTCAAGGAGGATTTGCTCCACTAGAAAGATTAATAAAATATTACAAGGGAGTCACCACATTCGTAGAAAGGGAACATTAGTAAAATATACCCTTTTTACCAAGTCAAAGCTTCAAGAAACAATAAAATATGTTCTCCTTGTGCACCCTTCAAGATGCTTTGAAATGGTGCAAACAAAACAATGTTTTTTTTTCAAAATAACCACTTCCATGAGTCGAATCAACAAATACTAGAATATTGGTGTGGTTATTGTTCGACTGCATAGGACATTTCCAAGAGACCAAACACCTTGACCAGTTGCTCACACAAATAGATCATAGATCAACACACCGATGTTTTTACATGGTTTAAACCCTTGAAGAGAGAAACACTCCACGACCCCAACCAAATGGATACTAGAGGCAATATTATTATGCAAAAGAAATGTAATGTTACAAACATCGGTAGAAAACACACACACACACACATATATGACTAAAAAAACTATTAAAATTGCATATAAATAACTAATTTTGGTCACATGACTATTAGTAGTTTATTGCAAGCCATTTATAATGGGACTAAATACATTTCCAAAATGTTTTAGTCATTTATTGGTTGTTCTAATTGGTCAGTTTGACTATATGTTTAGTCATTTTTTTATTCGTTGATTGTTGTTAACTGGTCATTTATTTAGTAATTGATTGTTGTTAACTGATCATTTATTTAGTCATTGGTTATTGTTAATTGGTCATGTATTTAGTTATTGATTGCTATTGATTGGTCATTTATTTAGTCATTGATTGTGGTTGACTGCTATTTATTCAGTCATTAACTATAGTTAACTAGTCATTTATTTAGTCATTGATTGTTGTTAACAGATTATTTATTTAGTCATTGATTGCTGAAAACTGATCATTTAAACAATCATTGATTTTTATAGAATATAGGACACAGAGGAACCGAACTACCAAACTCCTGCCTTTAAGGCAATTGCTCTTCCATTGAGCTAGCACTCTTAAATAGAATATATTATATAATTATACATCAATAATGTAAGATATTAACATGATGACTTTTCTGGAAAAAATGTATTAAATCTTAAGTCAATAGGATAAGGTAAATAATCTCAATAATAAAATCACTAACATCAAATAATTCCAAAGCTTGTTTGTTTGAGATCTTCAGAAAGTGCATAATAAGCCAATTTGAGAACACTTTGAAGTTTATCCTTCAAACCAACTATAGTGTTCTTCAGACGGTGAGAGAATGCAATGCCATTGAGAGCATACTGATATCATGCTCCATCTTCTTTAATTTTCATTTCTAAATATGTTTTCAAAACAAAATATACAACATTAATAGAATTAAGTACAATGTGTACATGCATGAATGAAAAACCAGTGCCCCTACAAGAAAATGATGCTAAGAGATCAACATTATTTCAAGTTGGTATTAATGCAAAAACAAAGAAATCAAATCTCTGTTAGGTTATCCTTGACTTGGGAATGAGTCAAAGGTGGTTTAGGTCTAACACATGTTTTTGGGCCCATGGTATTTTTCCATGGTATTGGTGGCCCAAGGTATTGCATGTAAGGTAGTATTTATAAGGCTTGAGGAGGCTCAATTGTAAAGTAAAATGGAGGTGAGTGGTGGCTAGCTCACTTGGCCCGGTTTGGATGGCTTAGGTCAAGGGATATAATAGCTCTATTATAGGGGTTTTTGCCGGATTTGGGTTTTCCATGTAAACATTTCGTGTTTATTTTAAATGTGTTTATATGTGGAATTGTGTTCTCTCATTATTTATTATATATATGCTCGTTTAAATCCTAAGAAATTATATCAGAGCATGTGGTTGGATATCCTTGAGGTCGTAGCTATTGTAACTGAGTTTTAATTAATATGTTGTTGGGTGCATGTTCGGTGGTACTCGACACACTAGCATTTTTTTGGGTTCCTGGTTAGAATGTAATTTCCTTGGGTGCTAGAAGCACAAGGCATCCCTTTCATGCACAAAGAAGGGATGTTGCAGCAAGTGTGGAATGAACCACTAGGTAGGTACGAGGGTGGCAGGTGTAATTGTAGCCTAACTTGATGTAGATTAAAGAGGTTGAGTCTTCGATTGGGGGAGGAATGTGAAACGGTTTAATCTCAGTTGTGGGACCAATATTGACGAGCCACATATGTGAAGAGAATTCCTAGAGAACTGGCGGTTACAGCGGCTGAGGACTCATGTAATATGATAGATGGATTCCTCTTTATATGGACATCAATGCCAGGTTTGGATGTAGGTACACAAAGAGCATGGTAGAAAATGAGCAAGTAGACGAGCAAGAAAGTGAGCATGGAAAAGCAAGAGGATGAAGCAACAGATGGTGATGGTGTAGTCACCATGAAGACACATGAAAACAAATTAATGGAGCAATTTGCATGTAAATGGGCATATGGCTATAAGAACTGGTAAGGCATGCATACCCCTGGTAACTCACTGGTAAAGTTAGGAGATAGACCTAGGTGATAGGGGGTGTATGTGAGATTCCTTGGTAAACATTTGATGGGGTTGGTGTTTACTCAAGTCAAGTTTAAAGGGGGGATTGTTAGTCTAAACCTTGACTCGGGAATGAGTAAAAGGTGGTTTAGGTCTAGTGCATGTTTTTGGGAGCATGGTATTTGGTGGCCAATGGTATTTTTCCATGGTATTGGTGGCCCATGGTATTGACCCATGGTATTGCATGTAAGAAAGTCTTTATAAGGCTTGAGGAGGATCCATTATAAAGTGGCTTGGAGGTGAGTGGTGGCTAGCTAACTTGGCCCGACTTGGCCGATTTAGGTCAAGGGAGATATAGATCTATTATGGTGTTTTTTCTTGGTTTTGGATTTTCCATGTAAACATTGTGTGCATATCTTAAATGTGTTGTTATGTGGATTTGTGTTCTCTCATTATTTATTATATGTATACTCATTTAAATCCTAAGAATTCCATTCTTAGTTACACTTAGATGTGATGCACCCTGATTGTCTCCATCGTGACAACATTGGGCAATTATGTTAGTCCTTTAAATGGTGAAGTGAGAATTTCGATGTGGTTATTATAGATATTTTTGTACCTTGGTTTTTGGTTATGCACTGTCCCTTTCTCAGTGCTATAGTAATTTTTGTTCTTTGGTGGATTGGAACCTTTGAGGAATAAAACCTTTGTTTTGTTACGGACCAATCTTTTTGGGTGCTATCTGGAGTCCAGTTGTATTCAGAAGTTTGTGTCTTGTCTACGCACTTGTTCACTTGGTTAGCTACAACCAACCAACATATGCAAATCACCAGATTACTAGTTGAGGCCACACCCAAGATTATCATGTCCACCCCCCTCTTGGCACCGCCATAATTAATTTTTAGATTGTCTATGCTTAAGTCATGACCCTATGTTTTCAAAATAAAATATACAACACTCATAGAATTAAGTACAATATGTACATGCATGAGTTGAAAAAACTAGTGTCCCTGCTAGAAAATAATGCTTTCCCCTTGTGAGTTCTCCAAAAACCATGTTGAGAGATCAACATTATTTCAAGATGGTATTAATGCAAAAATGAAGAAATCAAATCCCATTCTTAGATATACTTAGACGTGATGCACCTTGACTGTCACCATGACAACAATGGGCAATTATGTTGATCCCTTAAATGGTGAAGTGAGAGTTTCCATGTGGTTATCCAGATATTTTTGTGTACCTTGTTTTTTGGTTATGTATTGTCCCTTTCTCAGTGCTCTAGTACTTTTCAGTTTTCTTTAGTGGATTGGAACCTTTGAGGAATAGATCCTTTGTTTTCTCAGGGACCAATTTTTTTGGGTGGAGGTTATTTATAGTCCAGTTGTCTTCAAAAATTTGTGTCCTATCAACGCACTTGGTCACTTGGTTAGCTACAACCAACCAACATATGAAAATCACCAGATTACTGGTTGAGGACACAACCAAGATGATCATGTCCAACCCCCTTCTTGGCACTGCCATAATTACTTTTTAGATTGTCTATGCTTAGGCCGCAACCCTATGTTTTCAAAAAAAAAATACAACATTCATAGAATTAAGTACAATATGTACATGTATGAACTGAAAAACTAGTGCTCCTTCTAGAAAATAATGCTTTCCCCTTGTGAGTTATGTAAAAATCATGAAGAGAGATCAACATTATTTCAAGCTGGTATTAATGAAAAAATGAAGAAATCAAATCCCATTCTTAGATATACTTAGATGTGATGCACCCTGACTGTCTCCATCATGACAACAATGGGAAATTATGTTGGTCCTCTAAATGGTGAAGTGATAATTTCCATGTGGTTTTTCTGGGTATTTTTGTACCTTGGATTTTGGTTATGCACTATCCCTTTCTTAGTGCGCTAGTAATTTTTAGTTTTCTTTGGTGGATTGGAACCTTTGAGGAATAGATCCCGTGTTTTGTTGGGGACCAGTTTTGTTGGGTGGAGGTTACTTGGAGTCCAGTTGCCTTCAGAAGTTTGTGTCCTATATATGCACTTGTTCACTTGGTTAGTTACAACCAACCAATATGAAAATCACCAGATCACTAGTTGATTCCACACCCAATATGATCATGTCCAACCCCCTCTTGACATTGCCATAATTAATTTTAGATTGTATATGCTTAGGATGTGCCACTTTGTTTACAATTGTTATGTATCTTTGGAATTTGGACTCTTAGTGTTGTTATTTGTGTGGCCTCATGTGCTTTGGCTTAAGCCAACCCATATTTTTAAATTTGGAATGGTTCTTACTCATGCTTGTGGAAATTGGTCTACAAACCACTTTTTAATAACAAAGGAAGTTTTAATTGAAAAGGCTCAACCACTAGGGGGATTAAAAAAATACTCATGTTTTTAGACAAGGGAGAACAATTTAAGTCTAGCATTACAAAGTTATATGGTCACCATAAAAAATAAAACAACTTCAATATCCAACCAACATATGCAAATCTCGCTATTACTAGTTGAGGCCACACCCAAGATGATCATGACCAGTCCCATCCTATCACTTCCATAATTACTTTTTAGTTTGTATATTCTCAAGCCGTGGCCCTTTGTTTACCGCTGTTATGTCTTTTTAGTCTTGAAATTTAGCATTACAGAGTTATATGGTCACCATCAAAAAATAAAACTACTTCAACACTATTTAGTCTTATTATCACAATCACAAAGAACAAATTCCGTACAAAAAATAAAAATATATATTCAATTATATGGTAATAATCACAAAATGAGGAATACGAGTATCACCATTTTGATATTTAACAATGATGAAATCAGTGGTATATGAGTTTATTAGAACATTTCAATTATAGTAGCTTACCTTTAGAATAACATAGGAACAACCACTATGAAACTTTCCATAGGGAGATTTGGGAATTGGCATGGTAAAAAATTCTCAATTCACCATATGTCAAGCTTGCTAAGCATGTCAAGGGAAACAATAACAACAAATCCCTATACATTTTGAAAAAACTTAAACTGTAAACGAAAAATTATTTTGTATTCCTATTGGAGAATTTGTAGAAGAGATTTACGATTCTAGCTTAGAGGCACTTTGCCTTATATATAACCACACAATATTTACCCACATGTATACTAAATTACACAATTCCCTTTTCATCTCAAATCCAATATTTCTTGATTCTTGTTCCTTATCCATGTTTGCCACTCTACCATTTCGTATATTTTGCACTCTTCTTCACATATAGAAGTTAATATTACAGTTGGAAATTTCATGCTTTATTGAAATGTTATAACATTATATGTCAAAATATCATCTTACCTTTGAAGTTATTATCTTGCTAGGCGTAAAAATAGCTAAAAGATTACCAACTCACCATTCATTTTCTTATCTTTATCTTATCTCTTTAAAGCTATATGAAGTTCAATTAGAGATGCATGTGATAATCACCTTTCCCATCCTATCTCATAGAATATGCCATACAACAACATGCATGCAATAGATAGAGATATGGTATGCATGTAAGAAGTTTATACCCAGGAGAATTTAGCTTTAAAATTTATATTATCATTAAAACCGAAATAACATAACAATATTAAAGGATACAAATTCTGGCCCGATCCTTTAATAGTTAGGTCCACGTCTCTCATATACACAACCATACTAGACCCTACTTTTTTGATGGATTTACTACTCCAATTTTCTTTGGAAAATGATGAAGTAGTTTCCTGAGTAGCACTTTATATCAGTCTCATTTACAAAAGAACATACACTAGAGGTTTGGCATGTGAAAATGGAAGTATAACTAACATTGGACAAAAATTGAGTAAATTTTCACATGCTCGTCACCTTGGTGGTACTTTGAGGCAACTCAAAAATAATTCAAGCACCACAAACTCTCTTTTTGTCTTCAATATCATTTTATTACGCCCCTCTTGATCAATTAGACCATCAGAGAGAACATTCACAAACCGGGCACCCGATCCTTACCCAATTGATACCAATAATGCAAAAACTTAGATATCCATAGGCTAGAATGCCTAACAAATCCTTAATCTTGTTTAATACGTCATTAAATTGGTATAATAACCCAATCCAACGATTATAATCCATCCCGAATGCTAAATATGCAATGCCAACCATTCAATTCCATTTTGCTGACATTTGAAATCCTTTCACACTGTTCCAACTTTAGAAATAAAAATTCGAAACGCACATTGCCCAACGAACCAACCCTAACTTCCCAACTCTAATATTTCTATATTGAGACTCAAAAGTTGGAACTTCAATTGCATTTCAACCAACCAATCCCGACTTTCCGACTTTGACGATTCCAACGTCGGGAGTTGAATCTCGACGCGAAAAAATGACTCCCACGAAAATAAACCTCGACTTCTCGACTTCAACTTTTTCGACATTGGGAGTTGAAAGCCAGGATTAGCAACTGATTCACAACAAAACCTATGATGGATTCCACCTTGATATCTGTACATCGAGCTTCGGAAGTCGACACCGCTGAATCCGACCCATTCATGACTTTTCCGATGATGATTACGTTTCTAAATTCCTCGATCGGGAGTCAGAAGTCATAAATTCCACACTACGCTGCTCCTCCACCTCAATTCCCAAATTCCGCAATCGACATTTCGGTGTCGACATGCTAGAACCCGATACATCAGTAGACGACCATTTGTCCCATACTTGGACAATATTTCCATCTTTTTCCACGGCTTCTGCACTGCAATTTTAGACATGGAGAATCCATAGAACTCTGCCAATTTGGGAGATGAAGACTTGGTTGATTCAAGCAGGGGAATAGGGCATGAATTTGACTTCCTTTGTCCTTGTTACACCTTCACAGAGATTTTATAACTTATGCAAATTCCATTAGACATACAAAACCAAGAATGCAATGGAACTACAATACATTTTCATATATAATTCAACATAGTCATCACAATTATATCAACTAGCAATTCATGTATAGAGATAGCTAATTTCCAAGAAATGACCAACATTCAAAGGTATAGTTCAAGATATCATACTATTTAATTCAACATGAATAGTTAAGCATTCATCACATACAATTTCTGGACATTCATAATATCTTTTGAATTGTAAAGAGTCCAAGCAAGTGACTATGTGGGTGCAATGTTCCTCCCAACCGTAGTGTTAAAATTTTGGGAATTGGCATGGTAAAAAATTCTCAATTCACCATATGGCAAGCTTGCTAAGCATGTCAAGGGAAACAATAACAACAAATCCCTATACATTTTGAAAAAACTTAAACTGTAAACGAAAAATTATTTTGTATTCCTATTGGAGAATTTGTAGAAGAGATTTACGATTCTAGCTTAGAGGCACTTTGCCTTATATATAACCACACAATATTTTCCCACATGTATACTAAATTACAAAATTCCCTTTTCATCTCAAATCCAATATTTCTTGATTCTTGTTCCTTATCCATGTTTGTCACTCTACCATTTCGTATATTTTGCACTCTTCTTCACATATAGAAGTTAATATTACAGTTGGAAATTTCATGCTTTATTGAAATGTTATAACATTATATGTCAAAATATCATCTTACCTTTGAAGTTATTATCTTGCTAGGCGTAAAAATAGCTAAAAGATTACCAACTCACCATTCATTTTCTTATCTTTATCTTATCTCTTTAAAGCTATATGAAGTTCAATTAGAGATGCATGTGATAATCACCTTTCCCAACCTATCTCATAGAATATGCCATACAACAACATGCATGCAATAGATAGAGATATGGTATGTATGTAAGAAGTTTATACCCAGGAGAATTTAGCTTTAAAATTTATATTATCATTAAAACCGAAATAACATAACAATATTAAAGGATACAAATTCTGGCCCGACCCTTTAATAGTTAGGTCCATGTCTCTCATATACACAACCATACTAGACCCTACTTTCTTGATGGATTTACTACTCCAATTTTCTTTGGAAAATGATGAAGTAGTTTCCTGAGTAGCACTTTATATCAGTCTCATTTACAAAAGAACATACACTAGAGGTTTGGCATGTGAAAATGGAAGTATAACTAACATTGGACAAAAATTGAGTAAATTGTCACATGGTCGTCACCTTGGTGGTACTTTGAGGCAACTAAAAAATAATTAAAGCACCACAAACTCTCTTTTTGTCTTCAATATCATTTTATTACACCCCTCTCGATCAATTAGACCATCAGAGAGAACATTCACAAACCGAGCACTCGATCCTTACCCAATTGATACCAATAATGCAAAAACTTAGACATCCATAGGCTAGAATGCCTAACAAATCCCTAATCTTGTTTAATACGTCATTAAATTGGTATAATAACCTAATCCGACGATTATAATCCATCTTGAATGCTAAATATACAATGCCAACCATTCAATTCCATTTTGCTGACATTTGAAATCCTTTCAGACTGTTCCAACTTCAGAAATAAAAATTCGAAACGCACATTGCCCAACGAACCAACCCTAACTTCCCAACTCGAATATTTCGATATCGAGACTCGAAAGTTGGAACTTCAATTGCATTTCAACCAACCAATCCCGACTTTTCGACTTTGACGATTCCAACATCGGGAGTTGAATCTCAACGCGAAAAAATGACTCCCATCAAAATAAACCTCGACTTCCCGACTTCGACTTTTTCGACATTGGGAGTCGAAAGTCAGGATTAGCAGCTGATTCACAACAAAACCTATGATGGATTCCACCCCGATCTCTGTACATCGAGCTTCGGAAGTCGGCACTGCTGAATCCGACCCATTCATGACTTTGTCGATGCTGATTACATTTCCAAATTCCTCGATCAGGAGTCAGAAGTCATAAATTCCACACTATGCTACTCCTCCACCTCAATTCCCAAATTTCGCAATCAACATTTCAGTGTCGACACGCTAGAACCCGATACATCATTAGATCACCATTTGTCCCATACTTGGACAATATTTCCATATTTTTCCACAGCTTCTGCACTGCAATTTCAGACATGGAGAATCCATAGAACTCTGCCAATTTGGGAGATGAAGACTTGGTTGATTCAAGCAGGTGACTAGGGCATGACTTTGACTTCCTTTGTCCTTGATACACCTTAACAGAGCTTTTAGAACTTATGAAAATTCCATTAGACATACAAAACCAAGAATGCAATGGAACTACAAATACATTTTCATATATAATTGAACATATTCATCACAATTATATCAACTAGCAATTCATGTATAGAGATAGCTAATTTCCAAGAAATGACCAACATTCAAAGGTTTAGTTAAAGATATCATACTATTTAATTCAACATGAATAGTTAAGCATTCATCACATACAATTTCTGGACATTCATAATATCTTTTGAATTGTAAAGAGTCCAAGCAAGTGACTATGTGGGTGCAACATTCCTCCCAACCGTAGTGTTAGAATATGTAATGATGACTTATGTGATATATTGATAAAATATCATTTAAAGGCATAAACTAACTCTAATATTATAAGCTAGAGTTATCCCACATGCATCATTGTAATTATATTCTTTGCAGCCATTCTCTATATAAAGAGTTGTAAATTCTTTTATCCCACAGGTGTTATGGGATGTATTGTAACCGAGATGTAACCGAGAGGTGAAGGAGACCCTTTTGGGTATGTGTTGATTGTAGTTCATCACACATCACATGTTCTATATGTCATTTGTACACACATGATTGTGATATGATTGGGTGATGGAGCTTGATGTGATGCATATGTGAGGATGCCATGTAATATTGGAGATATTTTTTTAAAATAATAGAAGATGCAACCCTTCCTGTGGACATAGCCCATATTGGGTGAACCACGTATATAAGTGTTATCTTGTTGTTATCTTTTCTCTAGGTTTATTTATCATGTTTTTGTTGCTTAGTAGATATAAGGATAGACCGTAGTAATGCTTTCCATAGTTTAGATTGTGTTATAATATTATTTCATAGGTTCTTAATATTCTAACATGGTATTAGAGCAAGTTTCTATGCTCTACTTTTTTCGGTAAATTTTTATTTTTAAGTAACATATGTTCATGATTTTATTTGGGATCTTCATAGTTTATAGTTTTGTGCCTTGATATACAATATCCAAGTGGTAGTTTTTCAGATCTGGGCTTCATTCTACATATTTTAATTTTTTCTTTCAAATCCTAACTTTATATTGTGGAGAAGTGTTTAAGGTAAATTTGGGTGATGAATTTCATATATATATTTTTGACACTTTTTTTGTGAATATTTGGGGGAAAAAAGTTATATATCTAAATTTATCTCTAAAAAATACTCAATTTAAATAAAAAACTGTCTCGTTTGGAGTTCAGACGGTAGAGTTATTGCTATCTTAAAATCAACTATTTTCCAGTTTTTTTAGTAAGAGCCGCGCGGACTACAGGGAAAATATATTTTGATTTAGTGCCCATATTTTTGTTCTATTTGCATATATGGATGCATAAAGTTTTCTCCAATTCCGAAAACAAGTTATAATAAAATTTTGGGGAAATATTGACCGAGTTATGGTCATTTTAAATTTTTCATTTTTTTTTTTGCTTTCGATTTTTTGTTGCAGAGTGACAAATCCGTATTTTACCAGATGTTGGGATTCGATTTTAGTGAGAAATATTTGGGTTTATTCATATATTATATTGAAATTCTTGTCATGATCATCTTAGTCTCTTTGCATTAGGATTTTTGTTCTTATTCATGATGTTTATAGAGGTTGTCTTATTCCTATTTTACTTGTCTCCAACCTTCTTTGTGTGGAAGATGTTTTGAAATTTTTAGGGACATGGATTTTTAGTATGATAATTGTGACATCAAGAAATGAACCTATGATTAAATATTAGTTGCTTGATGGTTATATTTTCATATCTATAAGCGATATCATTGTTTTATTTGATTATTTTTTTGCTCAATATTCTAATAATGATAATGATGCTTCTATATCTGTTATTTTGTGATCATTATTTGCTTTATTTATATGTTATTGCTGACCTTTGTTTCATTGTTTTTAAGAGAATCTCTTTATGATCATTATATGCTCTTACTAACTAATTTCTTCAGTAAATTTTTTTTTTTAATATATGTGATATCATATTTTTGGCTTGTCATAATTTCTTTAATTGGGGTATAGTTTCTTTTTTCATATATTGTAGAGATTGTATTTTCCTGTGTTGTTTGTCTCTAACATTCCTATATGGAATCATTGACATGTTTTTCTTGTCTCTAACATTCATATAAGGAAGCATTGACATTTCCAGGGTATTTCATCTCTTGCATATTAACTTGGTGTCAATAAGAAATGAACCCATGATTATGACCATGAGTGACTTGTCATTTCGTATTTTTATAAATGATATCATGGTTTTGTAATGCACCAAACAATTGTTAAATTGTTTATTACTTTGAATATTTATTTTTTAAATATTTTAACATAAAGTCAAAATAATTGCAATGGAATTATTATTATTGATTAAGTAAATAACTGAGAGCAATCATAATTGAAGTAGCAGTTAAAAGAGTGTTTGCTGACCCACAAGGGGAAATGACAAATTCCGAAAGCTGCCGAGTGAGAACTCAAGTGATGTAGGAGGCATCTTCCCAAAATCAGGTCAATATTCCTTGGGGTGCGTTAAAGAGAAGGACACTCATAAATGACCAAGTCCTAGGTAAAATACTATAAAATAGTATGTCAATCGATGTCACGCCCCCACCCCTCATACCGACGATGGAGAGGACGCGACGAACACACTGCTGCTGTTAAACTGGGCAATCTAGCCCCATGATCATAAACATAAAAATAAAATGCATTAATATGAAAACATACACAGATGCATAATGCAATCTACAGTGGAAGCAAACACATTTATTTGGCCCGCAACTAGCTATGTCACTACAATGTTCCACCCAACCATAGGCTAGTGTGCTCATCAATCTCTCAGCATCACTGCCACCCCCGAGCTGGGCATGATTCTACAAGGCACTAGGGAAATAACAGGCTCACACATAGCCCAAAACCAAAACATCCACAGTCAAGCCAACACATCGTTGGGTTTCAAAAACTGTCTATCCAAGCCAATAAGAAATTGGGTTTTACAGGATGCTAAGGAAACTAACCAACGTCACATGGGTTCCTTGGACTTATCCAGCCAAGCCACACTTGCATCAAACACACAATCAACCCATTTAATCAAACACAGTCATACACAATTGTTGGATATGAACAAAACATTCCTGGGAACCAAAACAGAAATGGCGATTGAGGAAAAAAACCTAGCATGCAGAACTACGTTTTCAGGAAACGTTCTTGGGCTTCACAGCGGTAAAAACGACCCCGTCAAACCATCAGAAGTCGGATCTATTCTCCCATCCACTGGGCATTACCAAAAATGGGATTTGCAATTACAACTGACACAATAAAATGGGGAAAACATCCCTCTTCCAGAAATTCGATTTTCCAGAGTCGTTTATGGCCCTAATGTGGCCACAACGAACTCAACAACACCAAAAATCCATGGGTCTCTTCTCCCAATCTCTGGCAACCCAAAAACGAGTTTCCTCATCTTGGAGAAAACATGAAAAATGCATAAAAACGTGGAGGAGAACTCCCAGCTTCCTCACAGGGGAAAAACAACCTCCTCAAACCCAAAAATCGTGGCTCCTTCCTTCCCATTCACCGCAACAACACCCAAAACACATTCTGAGTATGGAGAATGGAAGGAAATGACAACCAAACTGTGGAGGAGAGAGCTACGTATCTTTTTGCTGCGTGAGGGAGACAAAACTCTATGAGGATGTGTGAGAAATGAAAGTCATGGGTGCCTAATGGCTTGGGGATGCCTTCCCAATCTTTTACTTGCCCCACAAGTCAAAAACACACTTTCCAAAAATGGGTGACATCCCAAATTCGAATTTGACCTCCATGCCTTTCCCATCCCAAGGAGATAACTTCTTCAACCACTTTGATATGACTGGGCACAGAAGGACAAAAAGGGGTAGTTGAAAAATTTATGGCTTTTACCTTAGACATTTGGATTTTCCCCATAGGGTCAAGGTTGAATAATCCCCCCTCCCTATTCCTTGTGAAATCATGCCCCCATCTCTTTAATGTTGCGGCACATAGCTAGTTGTGGTATTTTTATTAATTTGCATTTTACATCATGTCTCAAAACACATTGTGCCTAGATAGCACATAAACCATCGACATCGATTTAATTGCCAAAACATAAAACACTAAAGCCACGGTGGGGATTTCTCCTTGAGCTCCACACCATGATTTAATACAATATTTACATCATATGCAATTAATTACCATGGGGTCAAAACCAGGGTGTTACATTCCCCTCCCCCTTCAATAGCACTATCCTCAGTGCTTTACAAAAATTTGACAATTGCTACACTGGCACCGCCCTCAGTGCTCTGCAAAATTGAACCAAAAATGGATGTGTTAGTCGCATGGCGTCTTCCAGCTTCCACGTAGCATCTTTAGGAACACAATGCTTCCTCTGCACCTTTATTTGTCCAATGTCACGGTCTGGAACTCTTCCTATCCCTTGCTTGCATGTGTCAGCACAGACCACATGATCTTTTTATGGTCTTGGAGAATCCTTCTCCTCTGCTTGGAACATTTCCAGTGTCTTTTTGGCAACCAACAATACCTATGCTCAAGCCCCAAGTAATGAGTCAATTCCCATGTTTGTACTCACAAGATTTACAAAAATCATAGATGAATCACATGCACATGTATATTGACATAAAATTAACAAAAAGTTGTCAAGTGAACCAAATACTCATCTGCATAAGTATCTTCTTTTGGTTTCTCAGGTCTCCGACTTGGCTTTATACAACCATGGCACTCATAACCCTGCCCCACCCCACACTCGGGTGTGCATTAAAGGGTAGCCAAATTTCTGTAAGCCTTAGATCACCTGAAAATACCTCTCAACTGAGGTTTGACAACTTCGTTCTTGAGCCCAATACCTCTTCGGGTGCTTCAATAGCAATTTTGTTTAAGAACCCGCACCTTCTCTAGGTGCTTACCAAGCTCAGGTGGTTCCTTTTTGAAAACCACAACAGATTAATTCACATGTCAGATTCATTTTTGCAGGATTTATTTCTTAACAAGATTTTCAAAAATCTTAGTTGAATCATTATGCACATGTGTAATTACAGAAAGTCAACCAGGATTTGCCGAGTAATCCAATACTTATCTGTATAGCATCTCTCAACTGAGATCTGATCATCCCTGCTTTAGAGCCTAACACCTTCTTAGTGCTCAATAATAGCTCTAGCTTAAGAGCCTAGCACCTCCTTCGATTGCTTACCAATGCTCAGGCGCTTCCTTTCTAGACATCATAATACCTAGGGATTATTCTCTTCACGGAGCCTGCACTCTTGTGAAAGTCCCCTTACGGCGTGAATGTGTGTAGAAAGAAGTCTAACTGGATGTCTTACACTCTGGGCATCCCCAATGATGCATACTGGTGCCTAGCTAGCAGGGAGGGAGAATCTATGTACCCAAGTACATCCTTCCAGAGGATCTTTGTACTCCCTGTAATTGTTTTCATCGCCTCACCTGCATTACATATAGACATGCAGTTTACATCAGATGTCATTATAAAATTTCAATCATAGGTTTCCAAACCTATTTCAAACACATCCCTTCGAGAAGATATGTACATTCCGTACATCCCTTCGAGAAACCATGTACATCTAGTACATATTTTCATCATCTCACCTGCGTTACATACAAGCATGCAATTCATATGAGATGTTTTTTATAAAAATAATTGCAATCATAGGTTTTCAAACCTATTCCAAAGATATCCCTCCGAGAAGCTATGTACACCCTGTACATCCTTATGAGGAGCCATGTACACCCAATACATATTTTCATCATCTCACCCACGTTACATACAAGTATGCAGTTTAAATGAGATGTCATCATAAAATTTTAATCATATATTTTCAAATCTATTTTCATGCATACATGATTTCCAAACATCAAGCGATAAATAACATTGATAGTCAAAATAAAATCTGCATTCACAATTCTGCTTCCTATAGAAAATCAGATTTTTGCAACCATGAGGCCATCCTCACATTGTTTGGCTTTTGCAAGTGGGGAGTACTCATGTAATACTCCAAAAATTCGTAAAAATTTAAAACTTTTCCTATGACATTAAATGTTTGCAATCGTCTCTACTGAGGGACATTTAATTGTTAACAGTTAACATAATCAGGCTTAAACTAGAATTGATGCCTTTATTAAATTCTAGATCTACACACTTAAATATTTGCTTCCATAAATCATTATTAAAGATTTGATTTAGCAGGTTATGTTTTGGAACAACATGAATTGAAACATTTGTTCAATTACCAAGTGATAAAGTTTGCTTTACTGTTTGTGAAAATATGAAGGAACTTTAGTTGAGTCCGAGGCTTAGTTAGCTTTTTAGCTAATGCAGTGAAGTGATGTTTCTTTTACAGGTCGTTTACAGGTAAGATGTTTTGTAACCAATTTCTGGATCGAGATTACTATCTCAACTAACATAAAATAAAATACTAGTATAATCGTTTATTTTACAGCTTTGATCAAATTACGGAGGTATCATTGAACTGTATATTTACGTTTTATTTAATTTCATATAAACACAAGTAATTGGAAATTTGAACATAAAACCAGATGTTTTCTACCTAACTTCGACTATAACTGGTACATCAAACTTTCATTTATTTACTATCAATTTAGGTCCTGTATACCATTCTAGAGAAAGATAATTTGTATACCAGGTCATTCGATACCTTATTACTTGATATCATGGTAATTCATAAGTGTTTGTCTCAACAATATACAAATGTTAAGTAAACTAGGAAAAACCTAAATCTAGGTATATTCATAAGGTATAATGATTGATATTCAGGCATGAAACTAAAGATTTAGTGCATAAGACAGTCTATTAACTGTTTAAGTACTTACTAGGTAGAAATGCAATAATAAGAACATTATATCATTAATCAATAGTATTATTGCTTGTGTAAAGAATGAAAAGATCATTCCTACAAAACCTATCCAACCTAACCTTCCATAATCTTTATCTCACAAGGAGATATGAAAATCATTATTACCCTATAACAAAACTAAGTATTAATACTTATACTAGGAATCGAGCTGAGAATATTTCTATACTTGCAAGTTTACACACATAAGTGTTTTTAACCAATATATTATCATAGGTTTTCTACAGGGTCTTTTACAAGTCCTATAGTTTATCATAAGGTGTTATTTATGATGTAAACAAGGTTAAAGAATTTCCTTGCATAAGCTTTTACCTATTTACATGGTTTATAAAACATAAATGCAAACCCTAGTTTAAGCGAAGATTACCTCCAATATCATTTTCCTTTAAGATTATAACATGCATATTATATTATGAGATATTACTCTATTGTTGAAAGGGTTATAACCAAGTTTTAATTTAAATTCTCATTACTTGCAGGCTGCTCCAAGTCTTTCTCGAAACTATAGAGTTAGACCCACCATTCTGAACTTATTAAACTCCACGTGGTCGATGCTTATTGGTTAGGTTTTGTTGACTTTGGAGGTTCACTTGATAACTCTCCTAAACCCTAAAAATTCACATTTTACCTATCTTTTTCCCATGGAGAAGAGGAAGAGCCGCAGGCTCATGGCCGCATGGCCTTGAAATCACTCCTTTAACTCTGTAAGTCTAGGCATCCTTTGTCATTACTATTTCTTCTGCGTATGAGGTCATTATTGCCATTGCTATGACTCTATGTGTGAGGCCTGTGTCACCATTTCCTTGCCTCTGCGAGGGCTTATGGCCTTCATGATTTTGTTTAGTGATGAACTTTGTCAGCGTTACTATGTGGGCTTGAACTTCGGTTCATCGTGGCATAGCCTTGGTTTTATTTTTAACTTGAACAATCTCATCCAGGCCTTTTGACAGTTTTTCTCGGGTATACTCAGCTTGTGGCTAAGTTTTTGTTTATGCCACCTTCTACGCGGCCAAGGACAAAAATATCTAGGTAATGTATGTATTTAATTTTAAATTCTTCTGCGTTGTTTTCAAGGTTTTTATTATCTTCGTTATTTGAATTAAGATAAAGCTTTAATGCCCAAATGTTTTAATCTTGTGTGGGCTTTCGGTTTGGCTGTTGTGTGCTGGAAACCACCAAAAAACTCCTTGCAAGGACTCCATGCTTTGTAACCACCCTGGTAAGCCTCAGTCTTGCCTGATATTTCTCCTGGAATGGTTGTATGGGGTTTTTGGTTGATGTTGTTTTGCTTGGTTTGGTTTCTACTTGGCCGTGGTTACGATGTAGACTGTTTTATTTGGGAAAGCCATAAGGCCGTGACTTGATGAAATTCTTATGTGGCCTTCTCGGTTGTAGCTTGATTTTCAGAGATTATAATTTGGACAGGCTTTAAAGCCGTGACATCTGTGGTATTTTGTAAATGTATTTAGATAGGGTTTTTAAAGATATTTATACTATGCTCAGTCTTACAGGCTTATTGTATTAGCTATTCTTGTATTCGGCCATGAACTATGGTTTCTATGAGGTTGATGGCAGACTGTGGGGTTTCTTGTAATGTTTAAGAATTTCAATTTTTGAATTAACTTAATAGATATATTTTCACTACTATGAAACTTGTATTGATGAATAAATGGTTAAAGAAATTAAAAGAGGTTTTATGATGGTTTTAGTTCTTAATTTTTTGATTTTGTTTAATAGAGGGAAAAATGTTGGTTTTAAAATAGAGTTTAAATTTTTCTGTGTTAGTAAAAACAATTATTCAGAAAATAATTAAAAATAGGATGGATTAATACATCCTCAGTTTTTTGTGTACTTGGGTTGGAATGTTTTAAAGGGTATTTACTTAATAAAGGGTCTTAAAGGGTCTTTACTTAGTTTACTAATTATCAAACAATTTTAATACTATTCCTGTGAAGAGTTTATTTTAAACTGTGTATTTATAAATTAGATACTTGTGTTTGTATAAATGAAGACTCTATGCTTTAAGTAATTATGGGTAAAAACTGTATTAACCGGAAAAGGATAAAGAAATGAAGGTCATAATTGACAATTTCTCCAAATTAGGGTTTTTATAAAATCTTAATTACTTTTAAATCTTTACAGAGTTTAATATTTAATTGTAATGTGTTTAAAGTTTAATTCTTACTTAGATTAGTAAAGAAGTTATCTAAGTAATTACTAGCCTCATTTTACTGTTTTCTTTAAGTTAATCCTGCTTCTTTATTTTTCTATACTTATAATGTTTTTAATTCCTATGTATATTTATAATAAATAGGCTTAAAGCAACTAATATATTTAGTGTGTAAATAAGAGCACAGACTGTATATTTTTTAGATTCTTCTGGGAGACAGTTTTGCTTATTTTTATGATAATGTACTCTGTCTAAGGAAAATTTCTGAAATATAAAAGCTTTCTTCTGATGAACCCTATAAAACCCGTAAAAGGTAAATAAACAAGTTCCAGCATACTTCATCATGCAAGGGTGTGGAAAAGTACAGTTAGGTATTTTTTTATCTATCAGTAAAATTGGAAATTTCTCTAATCATTTATCCTAATCTATATCTAATCCTGAATTTGACTATCCTTTCACAGTAAAATATTTCATTCAATAATTCTAATAACAGAAGAACATAAGCATAACATATTATTCCCTAAGTTCAATCCTTCTTGATCCTAAATATGCAAATAGAAATTAGAAAGAACATGTAGAACCTGGAAATGTAGAAGAGGAGACAACAACTTAAGGAACCTGTTCCTCCCAACCAACTTCTGGAGATAGCTGAACTGCAAATCTTAGGACCCCCGAGGATGTCTACCGGTCCACCTGGTTGAAGTACTGGGTGAGAGATCTGGTTTAGTAAACCTCTGCAACTCTACCGAGTATTCAACAGTAATTTGTTATGCTTGTAGCAGTATAAACTTAGCTTAAAATAGATTCACTAGTTCAGATATTCAACACTTTTCACTCAAAACAAACTTCAGCTAGTCCCCTCCATCGAATTTTCTTGTGCACTAAATTCACTCAGAATTTTCACAAGTGAAGAATGAGCAGCCTCAGCTGAATTCAATGGGAAGTTTTATTAGCATGCCTATGTCTTTTGGGTCAGTTTTCACTTAATGAGCCACCTTCTCTTGTTCCACTTTCTTGGGGAACATGACCACAAAATAGGGAAGTTGCCTCCTACAACGGCTAGAAGTAGCTTGAGGATGCTGCCAAGTGTCAATATCCTCTCAACCCAGCCTATTCCACCAAGTGACCAGTAAAACACTCATTTAACAGCTTCCTTAAGCTGTTGTCTCATCTTTCATTTATTAATTAATAAAATATTCAACAATTACATTCAATTATCCTTGACCCCACTTGGTCATTAATTACAAACTTTATGATAAAAATATAACATAATGTTTCTTAAAACATAAAATGTTTTTGCAATTTGGGGCATGTAACAACTCATCCCTTACTTACGCATGCTGCCCAAAACCTGGACATCCACATACAATATGTCATATTGACACAATTTTTAATCATCCAAAGAATCACTGTTAGTCAATAGGAAACTTCAGTCATCAAGCAATGTATGACAAGCATATCCATGGCTAGCATGATTCAAAACCATCACAGGAGATCACAATCTCCCATAATCAATAGAAAAAATTGCAATCTGAAGTTTCAAAACCTGTTCTCAGTCATGAGATCCTTCTCATGGAACATGGCAGCTTCCTACCCTGGGTTTCATTGGGCACCACCATACTGCTCTACTCAGGTAATTCTATCCAAGTCTTCAGGAAGTCCTCATGTGTATGCCGATACATGCAAGGGCCATTTCCTCATGGAACTACAATTTCACATGTAGGCTTCCTCAGCCTATACATAGACTCAAATTTTTCTGCAAAATATTCTTCAGTGAACTTCCTGTAATACCCTACAAGTCCCACAAAAGATCTTACATCTGTTAACTTTCTTGGAGCAGGCCAAATCATCATGGCCTCAATCTTTTCAGGGTCTACAGATATTCCTCTATCTGAGATAATGTGACCCAAATGATGAATTCTATCTTCATAGAAGTCATAGTTTCTCAACCCTACACACAACTTATGCTTCCTAGTAAATTTCAAAGCTAGCCTCAAATGTTCCACATGTTATTCCTCATTCTCAGAATAAATAAGAATTCCATCAAGGAAAACAAGAACAAACCTATCTGGATACTTACTGAAAACATTATTCATGAGGCACATGAATGTAGCTGGTGTACTTGTGAAACCAAATGGCACCCCTACAACTCATAAAAACCATACCTTTCTCTAAAGGTTGTCTCATGAACATATCCATACCCCAAGTCAATCTTGGAAAATGCCTTTGATCCTCTCACTTGATCAAAGAGGTCATCGATCCTAGGAAAATGATACTTGTTCTTCACAGTGACTTTGCTCAGCTATCTGTGATAAATACACAACCATAGTATATCATCTTTCTCTTTTTCAAACCAAACGGGACACACTTGGCCTGCAATACTTCTTTTCCCACAACACTTGCAGCTGCATCTTCAACTCTAGCATTTCTGGTGTACTCACGATGTAGGGTGTCTTGGACATTGGTGCTTTACCTGGCACAATTTCAATCGTGGGATCAACATCCCTCTTTGGAGGAAACCTTGGAACTTCATCAGGAAAACATCCCTAAATTCGTACAAAAAAGGAAGATCCTCCATCCTAGGAGCTTCATTCTCTGCTTCCTCCAAAACATGAGTTGCATACACTCTGGAACTTTTCCCATAGAACTTCTTCAACTACATTACTGAAAAATTCCTCCCAGAGATCACTCTTGGAATGCCTTTCATAACCTTTAGGTTTCTTCTTCATCCAAGCACTTCAAAGGTCTTGTTGTAACAATCAATCCTTTTTATCTGTGCTTCCAACCAATCCATTCCAATGAGGACATCATAGGATCCATGTGGAAGAACATTCAAATTTGCACAAGTGGCTAACCCATCCATGAACAATGGACATTTCATTACCACCCCACTGACCTTCTTCTGGTTCCAATGGCTACTTGAACTGACCATGTTATTCTATGCTTTGACTTCTTCAAAGTGCACATCTCACAAGTCCAACAATGATATAGCTTTGAGAAGATCCAGGGTCAATCCAACAGAAACATTCTTCTTAGCAACACTATTATCAAAGTATGCAAGTGTCTTCCCTTGCTTCTTCATTTACCTATGGGGAAACCTTACAAGTTTCATTCACATGTTATTCCCATAGATATAAAAAAACATTGAATTTATTATCTTCGATTGACTTTCTCAACAATACATTCTTTTGCTGGTCTGAACTCTCCCAAGATTTCAAGAGGCGTTCAGCTAGTCCTTCTTTTGTACCATCTTTTCTAAGATGATGTCATGTCCTGCTTCACAACAATGAACATATTCCCCTGTCAATGGTCCAAATATTTATTTTCTCAAAGAATCCATCCTATGCTTCACAACCTGCATAGATACACCATCTAAATGTGCTTCAGTGCCATCTTCGTATGGTGTCCCTTCATTTATAACAGAATGATGTTCTGCTTTATAGAAATGTCCTTGTACATTTATTTTTCTTCCTTTATCTTCTTATCATCTTAAATCTACTGTCTCAGGGGGATGACGGGGGTCAAGGGGGCTTGGTGTTTACTCAAGTCAAGTTTAAAGGGGGGATTTTTAGGGTAAACCTGGACTCGGGAATGAGTCAAAGGTGGTTTAGGTCTAGCGCATGTTTTGGGGCGCATGGTATTTGGTGGCCAATGGTATTTTTCCATGGTATTAGTGGCCCATGGTATTGACCCATGGTATTGCATGTAAGAAAGTCTTTATAAGGCTTGAGGAGGATCCATGATAAAGTGGCTTGGAGGTGAGTGGTGGCTAGCTAAGTTGGCCCGACATGGCAAATTTAGGTTAAGGGAGATATAGATCTATTATGGTGGTTTTTGTGGGTTTTGGATTTTCCATATAAACATTGTGTGCATATCTTAAATGTGTTGTTATGTGGATTTGTGTTCTCTCATTATTTATTATATGTATACTCGTTTAAATCCTAATAATTCCATTCTTAGTTATACTTAGATGTGATGCAACCTAATTGTCTCCATCATGACAACATTGGGCAATTATGTTAGTCCTTGAAATGGTGAAGTGAGAATTTCGATGTGGTTATTATCGATATTTTTGTAGCTTGGTTTTTTATTATGCATTGTCCCTTTCTCAGTGCTATAGTAATTTTTTGTTTCTTTGGTGGATTGGAATCTTTGAGGAATAAAACCTTTGTTTTGTTGCGGACCAATTTTTTGGGTGTTATCTGGAGTCCAGTTGTATTCAGAAGTTTGTGTCCTATCTACGCACTTGTTCACTTGGTTAGCTATGGCCAACCAACATATGCAAATCACCAGAGTACTAGTTGAGGCCACACCCAAGATGATCATGTCCACCTCCCTCTTGGCACTTCCATAATTACTTTTTAGATTGTCTATGCTTAAGTCATGACCTTATGTCTTCAAAACAAAATATGCAAAATTCATAGAATTAAGTACAATATGTACATGCATGAGCTGAAAAAACTAGTGTCCCTGCTAGAAAATAATGCTTTCCCCTTGTGAGTTCTCCAAAAATCATGTTGAGAGATCAACATTATTTCAAGATGGTATTAATGCAAAAACAAAGAAATCAAATCCCAATCTTGGATATAATAAAACATGATGCACCTTGACTGTCTCCATGACAACAATGGGCAATTATGTTGATCCCTTAAATGGTGAAGTGAGAGTTTCCATGTGGTTATTCTAGGTATTTTTGTACCTTGGTTTTTGGTTATGTATTGTCCCTTTCTCAGTGCTCTAGTACTTTTCAATTTTATATAGTGGATTGGAACCTTTGAGGAATAGATCCCCTGTTTTCTTAGGAACCAATTTTTTTGGGTGGAGGTTATTTATAGTCTAGTTGTCTTCAAAAATTTGTGTCCTATCTATGCACTTCGTCACTTGGTTAGCTACAACCAACCAACATATGAAAATCACCAGATTACTGGTTGAGGACACAACCAAGATGATCATGTCCAACCCCCTCTTGGCACTGCCATAATTACTTTTTAGATTGTTTATGCTTAGGCCACGACCCTATGTTAAAAAAAAAAATACAACATTCATAGAATTAAGTACAATATGTACATGTATGAACTGAAAAACTAGTGCTCCTTCTAGAAAATAATGCTTTCCCCTTGTGAGTTATGCAAAAATCATGAAGAGAGATCGACATTATTTTAAGCCTGTATTAATGCAAAAATGAAGAAATCAAATCCCATTCTTAGATATACTTAGATGTGATGCACCCTGACTGTCTCCATCATGACAACAATAGGAAATTATGTTGGTCCTCTAAATGGTGAAGTGATAATTTCCATGTGGTTTTTTCTGGGTATTTTTGTACCTTGGTTTTTGGTTATGCACTGTTCCTTTCTCAGTGCGCTAGTAATTTTTAGTTTTCTTTGGTGGATTGGAACCTTTGAGGAATAGATCCTATGTTTTTTTGGGGACCAATTTTGTTGGGTGCAGGTTACTTGGAGTCTAGTTGCCTTTTGAAGTTCACTTGTTCACTTGGTTAGCTACAACCAACCAATATGAAAATCACCAGACCACTAGTTGAGTCCACACCCAAGATGATCATGTCCAACCCCCTCTTGGCATTTCCATAATTAATTTTAGATTGTATATGCTTAGGATGTGACACTTTGTTTACAATTGTTATGTATCTTTGGAATTTGGACTCTTAGTGTTGGTATTTGTGTGGCCGCATGTGCTTTGGCTTAAGCCAACCCACATTTTTAAATTTGGAATGGTTCTTACTCATGCTTGTGGAAACTAGTCTACAAACCACTTTTTAATAACAAATGAAGTTTTAATGGAAAATGCTCAACCGCTAGGGGGAATCACAAAATACTCATGTTTTTAGACAAGGGAGAACAATTTAAGTCTAGCATTACAAAGTTATGTGGTCACCACAAAAAAATAGAACAACTTCAACAACCAACCAACATATGCAAATCTCGAGATTACTAGTTGAGGCCACACCCAAGATGATCATAACCAGCCCCCTCCTATCACTTCCATAATTACTTTTTAGTTAGTCTATTCTCAAGCTGTGGCCCTTTGTTTATTGTTGTTATGTCTTTTTAGACTTGAAATTTAGAATTGCAGGGCTATATGGTCACCATCAAAAAATAAAACTACTTCAACACTATTTATTCATATTATCACAACCACAAAGAACAAATTCCGTACAAAAAAGAAAAATATATATTCAATTATATGGTAATAATCACAAAATGAGGAATACGAGTATCACCATTTTGATATTCAACAATGATGAAATCAGTGGTATATGGGTTTATTAGAACATTTCAATTATAGTATCTCACCTTTAGAATAAGATAGGAACCACCACTATGAAACTTTCCACAAGAAGATTTGGGAATTGGCAACGGTAAAAAATTCTCAATTCACCATATGTCAAGCTTGCTAAGCATGTCAAGGAAAACAATAACAACAAATCCCTATACATTTTGAAAAAACTTAAACTGTAAAGGAAAATTATTTTGTATTCCTATTGGAGAATTTGTAGAAGAGATTTACGATTCTAGCTTAGAGGCACTTTGCCTTATATATAACCACACAATATTTTCTGATTCTAGCTTAGAGGCACTTTGCCTTATCTTTTCAGCTCAAATCCAATATTTCTTGATTCTTGTTCCTTATCCATGTTTGCCACTCTACCATTTTGTATATTTTGCACTCTTCTTCACATATAGAAGTTAATATTATAGTTGGAAATTTCATGCTTTATTGAAATGTTATAACATTATATGTCAAAATATCATCTTACCTTTGAAGTTATTATCCTGCTACGCGTAAAAATAGCTAAAAGATTACAAACTCACCATTCATTTTCTTATCTTATCTTATCTCTTTAAAGCTATATGAAGTTCAATTAGAGATGCACGTGATACTCACCTTTCCCAACCTATCTCATACCATATGCCATACAACAACATGCATGCAATAGATAGAGATATGGTATGCATGTAAGAAGTTTATACCTAAGAGAATTTACCGTTAAAATTTATATTATTATTAAAAGTGAAATAACATAAAAATATTAAAGGATACAGATTCTGGCCCGATCCTTTAATAGTTAGGTCCATGTCTCTCATATACACAACCATACTAGACGCTACTTTATTGATGGATTTACTACTTCAATTTTCTTTGGAAAATGATGAAGTAGTTTCCTGAGTAGCACTTTATATCAGTCTTATTTACAGAAGAACATACACTAGAGGTTTGGAATTTGAAAATGGAAGTATAACTAACATTGGAAAAAAATTGAGTAAATTGTCACATGCTCGTCATCTTGGTGGTACTTTGAGGCAACAGGAAAATAATTCAAGCTCCACAAACTCTCTTTTTTTCTTCAATATCATTTTATTACGCCCCTCTCGATCAATTAGACCATCAGAGAGAAAATTCACAAACCGGGCACCCGATCCTTACCCAATTGATACCAATAATGCAAAAACGTAGACACCCATAGGCTAGAATGCCTAACAAATCCTTATTCTTGTTTAATACGTCATTAAGTTGGTATAATAACCCAATTCAGTGATTATAATCCATCCTGAATGCTAAATATGCAATCCCAACCATTCAATTGCATTTTGCTTACACTTGAAATCCTTTCAGACTGTTCCAACTTCGGAAATAAAAATTTGAAACGCACATTGCCCAATGAACCAACCCTAAATTCCCAACTATGATATTTTGATATCGAGACTCGAAAGTTGGAACTTCAATTGCATTTCAACCAACCAATCCCAACTTTCCGACTTTGACGATTCCAACGTTGGGAGTCGAATCTCGACGCGAAAAAATGACTCCCACCAAAATTTATTCTCGACTTCCCGACTTCGAACTTTTTGACATTGGGAGTCGAAAGTCAGGATTAGGAAATGATTCACAACAAAACCTATGATGGCTTCCACCACTATCTCTATACATCGATCTTCGGAAGTCGGCACCGCTGACTCTGGCCCATTCATGACTTTGCCGATGATGGTTTCGTTTCCAAATTCCTCGATTGGGAGTCAGAAGTCAAAAATTCCACACTATGATGCTACTCCACCTCAATTTCCAAATTCCACAATTGACATTTCAGTATCGACACGCTAGAACCCGATACATCAGTAGACGACCATTTGTCCCATACTTGGACAATATTTCCATCTTTTTCCACAGCTTCTGCACTGCAATTTTAGTCATGGAGAATCCATAGAACTCGGCCAATTTGGGATATGAAGACTTGGTTGATTCAAGCAGGTGACTAAGGCATGAATTTGACTTCCTTTGTCCTTGTTACACCTTCACAGAGTTTACAAAACTTATGCAAATACCATTAGACATACAAAACCAAGAATGCAGTGGAACTATAAATATAGTTTCATACATAATTCAACATATTCATCACAAACATATCAACTAGCAATTCATGTATAGAGATAGCTAATTTCCAAGAAATGACCAACATTCAATGATATAGTTCAAGATATCATACTATTTAATTCAACATGAATAGTTAAGCATTCAGCACATACCAATTCGGGACATTCATAACACGACCACTTATCTTTCGAATTATAAACAGTCCAAGCAAGTGGCTATGTGGGTGAAAAATTCCTCCTAACTGTAGTGTTAGAATATGTAATGATGACTTATGTGATATATTGATAAAATATTGTTTAAAGGCGTAAACTAACTCTAATATTATAAACTAGAGTTATCCCACATGCATCATTGTAATTATATTCTTTGCAACCATTCTCTATATAAAGAGTTGTAAATTCTTTTATCCCACAGGTGTTATGGGATGCATTGTAAGCCAAAATTCTTGGTATATACGAGAGGTGAAGGAGACCCTTTTGGGTATGTGTTGATTGTAGTTCATCACACATCGCATGTTGTATATGTCATTTGTACACACATGATTGTGATATGATTGGGTGATGGAGCTTGATGTGATGCATATGTGAGGATGCCATGTAATATTGGAGATATTTTTTGAAAATAATAGAAGATGCAACCCTTCCCGTGGACATAACCCATATTTGGTGAACCACGTATATAAGTGTTATCTTGTTGTTATCTTTTCTCTAGGTTTATTTATCATGTTTTTGTTGCTTGGTAGATAGAAGGATAGACTAATAATGATTTCCATAGTTTATATTGTGTTATAATATTGTTTCATATGTTCTCAATATTCTAACATGGTATCAGAGCAAGTTTGTATGCTCTATGTTTTTTGGTAAATTTTTATTTTTAAGTAACATATGTTCATGATTTTATTTGGGCTCTTCATAGTTTATAGTTTTGTGACTTGATATACAATATCCAAGTGGTATTTTTTCAGATCCGGGCTTCATTCTACATATTTTATTTTTTTCTTTCAAATCCTAACTATTGTGGCGAAGTGTTTAAGGAAAATTTGGGTGGTGAATTTCATATATATATTTTTGACACTTTTTTTGTGAATATTTGGAAGGAAAAAGTTATATATCTGAATTTATCTCTCAAAATACTCAATTAAAAAAAAACATCTCGTTTGGAGTTTGGACGGTAGAGCTATTGCTATCTTAAAATCAGCTATTTTCTAGTTTTTTTAGTAAGAGCTGCGCGGACTATAGGAAAAATATATTTTGATTTAGTGCCCATATTTTTGTTCTATTTGCATATATGGATGCATAAAGTTTTCTCCAATTCCGAAAACAAGTTATAATAAAATTTCGGGGAAATATTGATTGAGTTATTGTCATTTTAAACTTTTCATTTTTTTTTTTGCTTTCGATTTTCTGCTGCAGAGTGACAAATCCGTATTTTAGCAGCTGTTGGGATTCAGTTTTGGTGAGAAATATTTGGGTTTATTCATATATTATATTGAAATTCTTGTCATGATCATCTTAGTCTCTTTGCATCAGGATTTTTGTTCTTATTCATGATGTTTACAGAGGTTATCTTATTCCTGTTTTACTTGTCTCTAACCTTCTTTGTGTGGAAGATGTTTTGAAGTTTTTAGGGACATGGATTTTTAGTATGATAATTGTGACATCAAGAAATGAACCTATGATGAAATATTAGTTGCTTGATGGTTATATTTTCATAATTATAAGTGATATCCTTGTTTTATTTGATTAGTTTTTTGCTCAATATTCTAATAATGATAATGATGCTTCTATATCTGTTATTTTGTGATCATTATTTGCTTTATTTATATGTTATTGCCGACCTTTGTGTAAAACAATTTCATTGTTTTTAAGAGAATCTCTTTATGATCATTATATGCTCTTACTAACTAATTTCTTCCGTAAAATTAATTTGTTTAATATATGTGATATCATATTTTTGGCTTGTCATAATTTCTTTAATTGGGGTATAGTTTCTTTTTTCATGTATTGTAGAGATTTTATTTTCCTGTGTTGTTTGTCTCTAACATTCCTATATGGAAGCATTGGAATGTTTTTCTTGTCTCTAACATTCATATAAGGAAGCATTGACATTTCTAGGGTATTTCATCTCTTGCATATTAACATGGTGTCAATAAGAAATGAACCCATGATTATGACCATTAACGAATTGTCATTTCGTATTTTTATAAATGATATCATGGTTTTGTAATACACCAAACAATTGTTAAATTGTTTATTTCTTTGAATATTTATTTTTTAAATATTTTAACATAAAGTCAAAATAATTGCAATGGAATTATTATTATTGATTAAGTAAATAACTGAGAGGAATCATAATTGAAGTAGCCGTTAAAAGAGTGTTTGCTGACCCACAAGGGGAAATGACAAATGCCAAAAGCTACCAAGTGAGAACTCAAATGATGTAGGAGGAATCTTCCCCAAAATCAGGTCAATATTCCTTGGGGAACATTCAAGAGCATGACGCTCATAAATCACCAAGCCCTAGGAAAAATACTATAAAATAGTATGTCAATCGATGTCACGTCCCCACCCCTGATACCGACGATGGAGAGGACGCGACCAACACACCGTTGCTGTCAAACTGGGAAATCTAGCCCCATGATCATAAAAATAAAAATAAAATGCATTAATATAAAAACATACACAGATGCATAATGCAATATATAGTGGAAGCAAACACATTTATTTCATTCATGTATTCATCATGTCCATTTTAATTCATAAACAATTCATTGAAGAGATTAAACACACAAGAATACTTATCTGGAAAAGAATTTGGCCCGAAACTAGCTACGTCGCTGCAACGTTCCACCCAACAACAGGCTAGTGTGCTCATCAATCTCTCAGCATCATTGCCACCCTCGAGCTGGGCATGATTCCACAAGGCACTAGGGAAATAACAGGCTCACACATAACCCAAAACATAGACATCCACAGTCAAGCCAACACACCGTTGGGTTTCATAGACTGTCGAACCAAGCTAATAAGAAATTGGGTTTTACAGGATGCTAAGGAAACTAACCAACGACACATGGGTTCCTTGCACTTATCCAGCCAAGCTGCACTTGCATCAAACAAACAGTCAACCCATTTAATCAAACATAATCATTCACAACTGTTGGATATGAACAAAACGTTCCTGGGAACCAAAACAGAAATGGCAATTGGGGAAAATAACCCAGTATGAGGAACTACGTTTTCAGGAAACTTTCTTGGGATTCATAGAGGTAAAAAAAGCCTCATCAAACCCTCAGACTACGGATCTATTCTCCCATCCGTTGGGAATTACCAAAAACAGGATTTGCAATTACAACCAACACAATAAAATGGGGAAAACATCCCTCTAACAAAAATTCGATTTTCCAGAGTCGTTTATGGCCCTAACGTGGCCAAGTAAAACTCAACAACACCCAAAATTTGTGGGTCTCTTCTCCCACTCGTTGGAAACCCAAAAATGAGTTTCCTCAGCTGGATAAAACAAGAAAAATGCTTAAAAACGTGGAGGAGAACTTTCAGCTTCCTCACAGGGGCAAAACAACCTCCTCAAACCCCAAAATTGTGGCTCCTTCCTTCCCATTCGCCCCAACAACACCCAAAACACATTTTGAGTATGGAGAATGGAATGAAATGATAGCCAAACCATGGAGGAGAGAGCTTCGTCTCTTCCTGCTGTGTGAGGGAGCCAAAAATCTATGAGGATTGGTTAGAAATGAAAGTCATGGGTGCCTAATGGCTTGGGCATGCCTTCCCAAGCTTTTACTTGTCCCACAAGTCAAAAAAACACTTTCCAAAAATGGGTGACATCCCAAATTCGAATTTGACCTCCATGCCTTTTCCATCCCAAGGAGATAACTTCTTCAACCACTTTTATATGCCTGGGCACATAAGGACAAAAAGGGGTAGTTGACAACTTTATGGGTTTTACCTTAGATATTTGGATTTTCCCCATAGGGTCAAGGTTGAATAATCCCGCCTCCCTATTCCTTGTGAAATCATGCCCCCATCTCTTTAACATTGCAGCACATAGCTAGTTGTGGTAATTTTATTAATTTTCATTTTACATGATGTTTCAAAACACATTGTTCCTGGCTAGCACATAAACCATCGACATAGATTTTAATTGCCGAAAGATAAAATACTAAACCCATGGTGGGGCCTTTTCCTTGAGCTCCACACCATGATTTAATACAATATTTACATCATATGCAATTAAATACCATGGGGTCAAAACTGTGGTGTTACATTCCCCTCCCCCTTCAATAGCACTGTCCTCAGTGCTTTATAAAAATTTAACAATTGCTACACTGGCACCGCCCTTAGTGCTCTGCAAAATTGAACCAAAAATGGATGTGCCAGTCGCATGGCATATTCCAGCTTCAACGTAGCCTCTTAAGGACCGTAGTACTTCCTCTACACCTTTATCTGTCCAATGGCACGATTCGGAACTCTTCCAAGTCCTATCTTGCATGTGTCAGTACACACACACCACACGATCTTTTTTTGGTCTTTGAGAATCCTTCTCCTCAGCTTGGAACATTTCCAGTGTCTTTTTCTAAACCAACAATACCTATGCTTAATCCCCAAGCAATGAGTCAATTCCCATGTCAGTACTCACAAGATTTACCAAAATCATAGATGAATCACATGCACATGTATATTGACATAAAATCAACAAAAAATTGTCAAGTGAACCAAATAATCATCTGCATAAGTCTCTTCTTTTGGTTCCACAGGTCTCAGACTTGGATTTATACAACCATGGCACTCACAACCCTGCCCCACCCCACACCTGGGTGTGCATTAAAGGGTAGCCAAATTTCTGTAAGCCTCGGATCACCTAAAAATACCTCTCAACTGAGGTCTGACAGCTTCGTTCTTGAGCCCAATACCTCTTCGGGTGCTTCAATAGAAATTCTGTTCAAGATCCTGCAGCTCCTCTAGGTGCTTACCAAGCTTAGGTGCTTCCTTTCCGAACACCACAATAGATTAATTCACATATCATATTCATTTTCTTAGGATTTATTTCTTAACAATATTTTCAAGAATCTTAGCTAGATCATTATGCACATGTGTAATTACAGAAAGTCAACCAGGATTTGCCAAGTAATCCAATACTTGTATGTATAGTGTCTCTCAACCGAGATTCGATCAGCCCCACTTCAAAGCCTAACACCTTCTTGGTGCTCAATAACTGCTCTAGCTTAGGGGCCCAACAACTCCTTCGAGTTCTTACCAATTTCGAGGCGCTTCCTTTCTAGAGATCATAATACCTAGGGGTTATTCTCTTCATGGAGCCCCCACTCTCGTGACAGTCCCCTTACGGTGTGAATGTGTGCGTAAAGAAGCCTAACTGGATGTCTTACACCCTCGGCATCCCCAGTGATGCATACCAGTGCCTAGCTGGAAGGGGGGGGAGAATATATGTACCCAAGTACTTCTGAGAAAATAGAGGATATTTCACACAAAGGGCACTCTCAAATTGAGATATAGTCCTCCTAGTGTCACTAGGATTTCCAGCTAGTTCCCCAGCTGCATGAATGGTCTTTGCTGCCCATTTTTGTCTTGTAGGACTATTAGGATATGCAATCAAATCATCATTATCAAACATATCAGAATCATCAAACTCATTAGTCTCTTCACTTACAATCAATGGATCTGGTGGTGAAGAAGACTCTTCAAGTTCAACTGCTACTAAAGGCTCTTCTTGGAACTGAACACTTCTTTCAATGAACGATTTGTTAGTGCTCAATTTTATTAGCTTGTACCCTTTTGAATATTTAGAATACCCAACAAATAGGCAATCTTGGATTTGGGGCTACAAAGCCTCCCTCTTTTCAGTTGGAATTCTAGCCCAAGCCTTTGAGCCAAAAATATTGAAATGGGTCACATTTGGCTTGTGCCCACTCCAAGCTTCGAAAGGCCATCAAGATGCTTATGAGGCACCCTATTATATGTGTGGAATGCACAGTTTATAGCCTCAACCCAAAACTTTGGTAGCAAAGTCTTAGCCTCCATCATGCAGATTGCCATCTCCTTGAGTGATCTGTTCTTTCTCTCAGCAACACCATTTTGCTGTTGTGTGTAAGGGATTGAATGCTGCATATGAATACTTGCATCTTTACAATACTGAATGAAATTAGACTTGAAATAATCACCACCATTTTCAGATCTAAGGATCTTGAGTTTCCTCCCAGACTGGTTTTCAACCAAGGCTCTAAATACTTTGAAGAGGTAAAACAATTCAGACTTATGCTTTAGGAAATGAACCCAACAATACCTGGAAAAGTCATCTATGAAGGTCCATGCATATTTGGCTTGAATCATGGACATATGAGGGAATGGACCCGCAACGTCACTATGGATCATCTCAAGAGGTGCAGAGGTTCTCTCATGACTAGCTTTCTCATACTTGTGCTCTGGGTGTTTTCCTAGGATACAACCTTGACAGACTCCCGTAGAAAACTTGATCTTTGGTAACCCTATGACCATACCTTTTTCATGCAAATAAGAAATATACTTGTAGTTAATATGGCCAAATATTTCATGACAAATCTTTCTTGCTTCATTATCATGAATCAGAAGAGTAGAGCAGTTTGAGTAGGGTAGAAAATGGGAAAACTTGTATACCTTTGAAGTGTGATCTTTGAACACCTTTTGCTATGACTTTACCATTCAAAATATCAGTGATTTCAACATCATCAGGGGAGAATATGACCTTCTTTGGAGACCCAGTATGAGTCATATGATACACTGATAAGAGATTAGAGGCAAGACCTGGAACATACAACACATTATTGAACTTACCATGGTCAAGATCAATCCTTCCCTTCCCCAAACTGTCAGTGAGAGAGTCATCTCCCAAAACTATTGGTGGACCTTTCAACATGTCAAGAGAGGATAATGTCTCTTCTGTCGAAACCATATGTCTAGAAGCTCCATAGTCTATGATGAAGCTAGGTGAGCTTGATGTGCCAGCAACCAAGGCATGTACTCTCACTCAGTCCTCTGAATTTGATCCTCCTTCCCTCTTCTTTGAGCAATTAGGAAGGGAGATGTTATTCTTCTCTAGAATTTGGGTCAACATGTCAATTTGCTTCTTCATACAATATCTCTCAGGATGATAGACCTTACTGCAGTATGCACACTTGCTCATTTTTGCTTTGTTCTTCTTCTTCTGGGTGTTCTTCTTGGAACCTTGGGGCTCCTCTTGAGACTTGTTCTTGTCTCTCTTTTGCTCAAGTGGATTTTAGATTTTTTCTTGATTTTTAAATCCACCCTTGAATCTACAAAAACCAAATCTTGGTCTTTGGAAGGTTTAATGGTGCCCATTAGCACCAACTTATCTTGCTCCTCTGTGAGGGATTCCATGAAGTCTGCAAGTTTAAGAATCTTCCAGGCTCGAGCTATCAACTTGGTGACATGGATGGTTGTAACAAACACTGTATAGTCAGGACCAAGCTTAGAGAGTATGGCCAAAACTAGTTTCTCTTACTTCTTTTCGATCCCACACTATTTCAACTACAAAACAAGGGCCTTAAACTTGGAAAAGTAGAGTTGCAATGATTTGAAGCTATTGGCACTCAAGGAGATCAAATCATTCTCCATTTGATGTCCTCTCATATCAAATATCTTTCTAAAAATCTCTTATAGCTTCTCCCACACTTCATTAGGTGATGTCAATCCATCAAGATGGAAGAGGAGGTCTCTTGAAATGCTCAGACACAAAAGACCATAGGCCTCATCCCTCCTGTTGTGCCATTTAATTTTCTCTGCAGCTGCATTGGGCTCTGCCTCAGTTTCCATAGTCACCCCATAGAGACATTTCACTCTCAACAATATCTCCATCTCAGCTTCCCACTCAAAGAAATTGAATGGAGTCAAGATGATCTTCTGAGATTGGTCCATGGCTTAGAAACTGCACGCCCTCCAGTCAGTAGAATGTGCTCCTAGTCAATATGTAGAACCTAAAATAGAAATAAGGAAGGATATAAATTGATCTACAAAGGATTTTATACCATGTGGAAATTGAACCCAAGAGATAGAACAATTACACTCACAAAATTGCTAATCAAACATGCAAAATTCACACCAAAGGAGACTGAAACTGGAGCATAACACTAATATGTATTCAATAAGTGTAAAATAGCCAAACTTGTGAAATAATAGGCTGTTGCAATAGATAATTACATGATATAATCAAATGCATAAATATTCCATTCGAAATAGTAAAAAAGTAGGCTTACTAAATCTAGTCAAATCCCCCATAGGTGCATAAAGCAGTTTCCAAATCTATGAAGATGCTCACAATTTTGCTAAGTCAAGTGGGAAAGATAAAGAGGTATGGAAAGAAAAATAATAAATGCTTTTATTTGGAGAAAAAGAGGGAGGATGATGTGGGAAAAGAACAAGTCAACTACACCTAGTCTAGCTTTTCCTTTTGCCTTAAATCATAATAAAACAAGGCAGCTTTTCAGAAAAAGCAGATATGCACTTTGGAGTATCTGGAATAAAGTAGACATGCTAAATTGGGTTTCTAGGATGTTTCTCAAGCACTCCATGACTCAGTTTTAGCATGTGTTGACTTCTAGGACTTGTAGAAAGCAACTAGCATAGAATGGAATCTAGGAAACTAGGTAATAAGACAAAAATAATTAAATTAATGTCTAAGGTAGGTAACTATGGGTTGATTATTCTAACAATATGCCATTAAAAATTTGTAATAGCATGAATATGGAGGGTTTAATATTTAAGCATTGGAGTTTTGTAAACGATGGTGCATTCGACATGATCCCAAACTATAGCCGAGTGAGTTTTGATCTAAAGGATAGTGGTGGACAAGGTGGAGAATTTATTGAACCTTAGGGAAGCGTAGGAATAATTCCTCAAGCGCTGTGTAGGTTTGTTATTGTTCATTTGGTTATTTTTATTATGGTGGAGGTGGTGGGATTTCTCTTAGTGAGAGATGCACAACCAGTTGACTCCCACGCTCTTCGACAGGTACGCTTCGGCCCTGGTTTATACCTTTGTAATATTTATTTTGTTATGGTTTTAATGCATACTCTTGATGGCTTTCATTGTGGTATGTGCAAGTAGGAAAGGCGTGGCACTCTGCGTGGCTTGAGGGAAGTGCCATAGGTTTATTGTGCAACCATTCTCTGGGTAAGCCCCAAATTTGGCAATGGCATTACACTCGCTGTGTGTTTTAGTAGAGGATTTGATATGGGTTGTGGGGAAATCGTGAGGTTGAGTTGTTTCGCTGTTTGGGGTTTAGATACTTGCTTGGCATTTGCACAAGTGACTGTGCAACCTTTCATGGACCATCCATATGTAATTTTTGGATATGTATATACTGTTAATAGCTTGGCTCGACTCTGTGTATAAATTTATCGTTTTGCAATAGTATGTATTTGGTTTTATTAAATCTTAATGGGCAACTCTCTTTCGTATCGACCTTGTGTTCCTTTCTATAATGTGTTTTAAATTATTTTACAATGCCATTGCTTGCAATGGGACCATGGATGATTCAAATGTGTAAATTACACTTATGGTAGCATTGTGTGGTGAAAAACGTGGATGCATGAGTTTATTATTAATGTGGCAGTGTTTACTCTATGGCCGTAAGCATGAATCTTGGCTCGGATCTTAGCATGGATACACGGCCTGGGTTTATTTATCAAAATATATTTATGGTTTAAAATGTTGATTATGCATATGGTGCATAAGAAAATAGCATAGCTCTATTTAGTCAGTGTTTATAAAGTTGGTTATATTTAAATCCTTTTCGAGCAGCTTGAGAGGCGAAACCCTCAATGTATGATTTCGTAGTGTTTTGTTTTGTCGAAGCCTACATGATTCGATCCTGGGCTGGTAGATAAATAGATGGACTTGTGGTTTTATATTTGCATTTGTGCATTTCACAGGATTCGATCCTGGGTATACTTTATTTATAAGGGGAGAGGTGTAAGAACATAGTTCCTTGTTTGATAATGTGAATTCATGGTTTATTTAATGGGATTCCACTAGCGCGATGCATAGGGAAATGATTGTATCGTTATATTTTAATGTAGATGGTTTGTTTCAATTCGATGTTTAGTGTTTGATTTGTAATTTATAAAATGAATATATAAATGCCTGCAGCCAATCTCGGACAGGATTCGATGGCTGGGTTGGGTTAACGATTTGATGTGTAATTTATGAAATGAATATATAAAGGCCCACATCCAATCCTCGATAGGATTCCATGGCTGGCTTGGGTTAACGATTCTTAGAAATGTTTAATGTTTCCATAGCATGGTTTGCATATGATTTATTAAGCTTAATTGTAACTTTGTTTTGGGCTCTCGACCTTCTTGTTTTGAGTGAATTCGATGGTTTTGTTTTATTTTCAAGTTATGGATTACAACGTTTATTTAAAGTGTTGGTTGGTATAAGTACTTATGTTTATAAATAATTATGAGATGGAAACAAGATCGTTTTCGTTGGCAATAAGAAATCTTCCAGCATTCTTGATTTGGTTTGATGTTTAAGAGATTTGATCTCAGATTTGTTGGTTTCTTTAAATGTAGTTATTAGTTGTTTTTTTTAATGTTTTGGTCAGGGTTTAAATTAATGAGTTCAAAGATTTGATCTCTGGTCTTGGTTTGTTTAAATGATTTGATGCAGAGTTTTTTTAATAATGTTTTAGTTTTAATTACTATTAGGGTTTACTTTACCTAGATTTATGAAACCTATGGTTTAACTTTACAATAGTTTTTGAGCAATATCCAGTAGCTAGTTATATTAATAACTAGGGTTTAAATATAATATATATTGTTTTATAGTTAAATCATTCGAGAACTTGTTTAAATCAAACGAAGAGAAATTAAACTATAAATTCCTATCTAGGAAATAATGGTCGAGTTTAAGTTTAAGAAAATAAATCAACCCGCAATATAAAATCTATCCGTAGAGTTTATATAGAAACAGTTCATACTAAGTTTCTATAAAAAAAGGGAAACCTAGCTGAAGCATGCATTCAATGAGAAGATATCTAATCTAGATTATAAAATCTACTTAGTAAAATCTGTAATAATTTAGAGAAGTTAAAAAACTCATACCTGCAATTTGTAGTTTATTAATGGCTAGAACCCTACACACTTAAACACACACAATTCATAAGAACTTAGAAAATTCTGACCTCATTTCTATCAACTGAATAACTTGGGAACTACCACATTCCACCCAACCATGACCCGGAACCGTTCTTGGTTTCAGTCTGGATCCTCTCGAGCTGGTTCCAATATGCAAGTAGTCTAGAGCTCCTAAAGGTAAGGCTTCACCTATATGGAATAGTAGGTTCTGTACCATATTGATTTACTTTTAGAAATGCTCTCCAAAATTATTAGGAAAATAATGATGAGATCCCTAAGCCTTTCTTTGGCTTGGGTCTTTAAAGACAATCTTTAGGGAAAATGGAAGTTAAACTTCGGTTAGATCAAGAATCATTTATTTCCTTGAAATAATCTTTTAATTGATTTATGTGAAGTTTAATAATTTATTATACTTTAACTTAGGAACTCTTTTACTAGTTCCTATTTTGACTCTTTTAGGATTAAATATTTATTTAATTACTTTTAGAAAATAATACCATATTGATTCTTTATTAATTATTATAGTTATTATTATTACCTTTTATTTAATATATGTACTTACCCTTTTACTCATAACATATATAAACTATATATATACACATATAGTATTGTTAATATTTATTTAGGAATCATATAGAATGATCCCAATTCACATGGTGATTTCATTAGATTATAATTATTTCTTTTATCGAGGCCTTTAGGTAGGGTTAGTCAACTAAGAAAGGCAGCTCTAAACCTCATTTCATGTTGGATTACCTCATATATCGTGGTAGTTCTTCAGTGCCTCATGAGAAGTAGAAATTCAAAATTTTATTTAATCAATTTAAAAATAAGTAAGATGAGGTCGGTGTTTATCAGAGTCGTTTTTACTAAACACAATTAATTTTTAGTAACTCCTAGCGTTATTCAGAGCCCATACTCAACGCTAAAACTGGGAGTTACACTTAATGCAATTCCAGAGCCTTTCACTCAACACTAATGCTAGGATGCACTTGTATAATACACCTAGGGATACAATTCCCAAGGATCCGATGTTCCATAGATTATGCTCAACATCAATTTGGAATGCAGGCCAGGGCTTATGCCCAACACTTCCAATTCTTATTTTTCATGTGCTTCAAAGCTTATGCTCAACACAAAAATTTCATAACTCAGGTTCTCCAGAGCTAGCGCTCAACACAAACATCAAATCACTCATGTGCTCCAGAGCTCACACTCAACAGAAACATCAAATCACTCATGTGCTCCAAATCTCTCGCTCAACACAAAATCTCATCAATCATGTGCTTCAGGGCCCATGCACAACACATACAATCGTATATATGCTAAGTAAAACAGATGCATTGGCTTACACCCAATATATATAAAAAATCATCATACTCATGTGCAGTGGGGTCTTACGACCAATATAAAAAATATAAACATCAAAGCAACAACATATGCAATGTGACTTATTCCCATTATTGTTAGGTCAGAATTCAAGATATTACATCCCTCCCCGCTTAGAACAACATAGTCCCTGGTGTTCTAGGGAGTAGAAATGAAGTTATGAAATAAGGTGGAGTAATCCTCTCTCATGGTGGATTCATTCTCCCAAGTATCCTCATCGGATTCAAGGTGCTTCCATCGCACTTTCAACTAGACTCTGGTGCACCTCTAGAGCTGTACTTGTCTCTTGTCCAATATATGAAGGGGTTCGGGTACAAACTCCCCTTCAGGTTCCACCTGTAACAAGGACCAATCAATAACATGTTTAATATCATACACATATTTCTTCAATAAGGATGCATGGAAAAAATTATGAAATTTTATATGAGAAGGTAAGGCTAATTCATAAGCCACTATCCCTCTCTTGGCCAATATCTTGAAGGGTTCGCAAAATCTTGGTGCCAACTTTCCACACCTTCCCAAGCTCAATGATATTCTCTTTGCTTTTACTTTTAAATAAACATGTTTTTTGATTTGATAATATTTATCTTTCCTTTTATTAACTGCGTAACTCTTCTGGAGGTCCTGTGCTTATTTAAGGCTTTGTTGGACTTTGGTGACCAATTGTTCCAAGTATTTTAGTAAATTGGGCCCTAACATGAGCTGGTCCAACGAGCTATCCCAGGTAATTGATTTTCTACACTTTTGACCAAAGAGTACCTCGAAGGGACTCATATTGGTGGAATTTTGGTATCCGTTGTTATACACAAATTTTGCGATATACAGATAATCCTCCCACTTGGTGGGGTTGTTCATAACATACATTCTAAGCATGTTTTCCAAAATTTGGTTTACCTATTCTATCTGTGCATCCGTCTACAGGTGGTAAGTAGTACTAAAGTTTAACTGCGTCTCTAATCTGGAGAATACGGATCTCCAAAATTTTTTGGTAAATTTTGTGTCTCGATCCAAGATGATTTCCTTGGGTATCCCATGTAATATGAATATCTCCTTTAAGAATATGCCGACGATGTGAACTGCCTTGTAGGTTGAATTTAGTGGGATGAAGTGTACGGATTTTGATAACTTGTCAACCACTAAAAAGATATAATAATTTCTCTTCTTTCTCTTTAGTAGACTCGTAATAAAATCCATACTAATGACCTCCCACTTCCATTCTGGAATGGATAACGGTTGTAGCAATCCTGAAGGATGCTGCTGCTCAGCTTTGGATAACTAACATTATTGAAATTTTGCGATAAAAAATGCTATGTCGACCTTTAACTTAGGCCAGAAAAAGTGTTTCTTTACTGAATATATCATCTTTTGATATCCTGGATTCGTCAAGTAGGGTTTTCGATGAAATTCTGTGAGGATGCTAGACCTGATGTTGCCTCCTTCAGGAACACACAATCTTTCTTTGGACCACAATAGTCCAGTGTCATCTACCTTTATATGCTTTAACTTGAAATGGTACTCACTAAGGAAGGCCAACCATATGGCCTTCCTGGCATTTAGATATGGCTGGTCAAAGAAGTACTTTAGACTCATATTGTTTGTCTTTAGAAGAAATTTCTTCCCCATGAGGTAGTGCCTCCACATTTTCAAGGCATGAATAATGGCGGCTAGTTCAATATCGTGGGTGGTATAATTTTGTTTTTGTTCTTTTAATTGACGCGAATCATAACAGATCACGCAATCATTCTGCAAGAGGACTCCCCCCAAGTCCTTCCTTGCTCACATCCGTGCAAACAATAAAATCCCCATCGAGATCCGCAATTCATAGTATTGGTGCAGTAGTCAAAATTTGTTTAATCTTCTGAAAAATTTCCTCACACTTGATCATCCATAAGAACTTGTTTTCCTTCTTTTGTAAAGTGGTCATGGGACAAGCAATCCTTGAAAAGTTATTGATGAAATTTCGGTAGTAACCCGCTAATCCCAAAAATGACCTAATTTCAGTGACACATGTAGGGGTAGGCCAATCCTTTATGGCTTTAATATTTTCTTGGTCAGTAGCTATCCCCTTCTCGGAGATGATGTGACCTAGGTGCTGTATCTGTGGTTAGTAAAAATCACATTTACTAAACTTAGCATAAAGCTGGTTTTCCCATCACAACTGTAGTACTATGCATAGATGCTCCTCATGTTCCTCTTTGTTCTTAGAGTAAACTAGGATATCGTCTATAAAGAACAATATAAATTTATCCAGGTATTTACTGAAGATATTGTTCATCATGCACATAAAATTCACGGGTGCATTGGTCAACCCAAATGGCATTACTACAAACTTGTAGTGACTGTATCGAGTTCAAAAGGTTGTTTAATGAGTATCTTCATCGCGTATCCATACCTGATGGTATCCGAATCGTGGGTCAATATTTTAAAATATCTTAGCTCCTCCAACTTGATCAAATAAATCATCGATCCTAGGGAGTGGGTAACGATTCTTGATGGTCATCTTATTAAGTTGGCGGTAAACGATGCACATTCGCACCATACCATCCTTCTTCTTTACGAAAAGTATAGGTGCTCTTTGAGGGGACACACTAGGTCGGATATAACCCTTCTTAATCAGCTCTTATAACTGCAAGTTGAGTTCCACCAATTCTGGTGCCCTCATGCGGTATGGGGCTTTTGAAGCTGGAATTGACCCTGGTGTCAGTTCTATGGAAAAATATAAGTCTCCTTTTGGTGGTAATCTTGGTATTTCCTTGGGAAATACATATTTAAAGTCTACGAGAGCCAGAAAGTCCTCGATATGATGCTCTCTCTCATATTCTACATACTCGATGTTTACTGCAAACAATTTGCAGCCTTTCCTAATGCAATTCTTTGTTTGTAAGGAAGATATTTTCCTAATGGAAATCTTCTTAGGTATGCCTTGAATATTTGTTTGATTCCCTTGGCTATCTGTGTACAATATTGACTTGTGAAGGAAATCGAGCATGACATGGTGTTGTTTCAATCGGTCCATGTCGATAAGTACATCGTACGATCCTAAGGGTAAACTATTCAAATCTATAATTGCAGGGAAACCGTTCAAGTTCACCTCACAATATCTAATTATTTCAGAAACCTTTTGTTTCGTAACTGTGGCTAATTGCACCAACCATGGTTTATCATGTTTAACTTTGTCTAGTTTACATGTCTCAACAATTTTAGGTGATACATAGCTTCAACAAGCACCAGGGTCAACCAAAATCAAAATAGAAGTGTTTGAAATCTTACCTTCTATTTCGACCATAGTAGCATGATGGTTTGCTTGTCGTCCATCCAAAGATCCTCAGTGTGCTATCTATGTCCTCTATCATTGGGTCTTCTTGTAGATTGTGCAACACTCCATTAGTCTTGTTTTTACAATCTCTGGAATAATGGGGCCCTTGGAATTTCCAGCATTTGATTGCGGCAGCGGGGAAACATTGGCTCCTCCATTTGTTGCTGGTATGTTCGCATTTGGGGTTGGTACATTTGGCCTTGTACCTTTCTTATTGAAGTTATTATTGGCTGGAAAATTGTTGTTATGTTTCTTGTAAGGTGGTGGGTTGAGTCCCAGTTTGCGGTTGTCCAAGAAGGTTCTAGACCTGTCTTGACTTCTGTTGATGTTTTCCTTCCTTAGTTTTCCATGCTTGTAGAAAATCCTATATTTGTGTAGGGTGGTGTCTATATTTTTAAGCATGTCAAAATCAATTCTCTCTCGACAATTAGGAGGAAGACATCCTAAAAATTGCTGTATTTTCACTTTCTCGTCCTTTATGTAAGGTACGTAATGTAACATATCCAAAAATTTGTTAATGAAAGCATCCATGGTCATGGAACCCATTCTGAACTCATGAAATTCTTTAACTTTCCTGTCAAAGACTCTCTTAGACAAGTATTTCTCCTGAAATATTCTCTGAAAGTTAATCCTTTGGATTTATTTTACCTCATTATTTTTGGTATGCTTAAGGTCTCTCAACCATCTATCTTCTTTTCCATTTAAATTATAGATGGCTAGATGGGATTTCATTTCACTAGAGTAGTTGTGTACTTAGAAGTATTTTCTCATACCTAGAAGCCATTCTTCAGCTTTCTCCTTGGTGTTCATCTCTCCTTCATAGGTTGGGGCTCATATCTTTTTGAACTCTCCTTGGAGGTTGTCATCATTCCTCTGTTTCTTTTTGGAAGGAGAAAGGGAATCATCATTGGAAAGACTGTGATAATCTCTTCCTGGAGGTTCAGTTGCGTGTTCTTATTTTCCTTCTTCTTTTGGGCTGCTGGCCCGTTTACGATAAAAAATTTCTTAGATTTATTGGTTCAATAAGTAGGCTGTCCATGCGGGATTCCTTCCGTCATGTTCCGAAGTAAAGCTTCATCGATTGCTTCTTCTCTTTTCTTTCATTCATATTATCATCCTTGAAGCTTTGTAAGTTTTCTTGCAGACTCTGTATAGTTTTCAGTATATCAAAATTTAATTCAACCACCAGTTCTCCTTCTTGTGTGGGGGTATTCAGATTTCATTCCTGGCTGTTTTCTTCTTCTGTATTCATGATCAGAGCTGTTCTTTAATCCTACAATTTAAAATATTTAGTAGCAAACAATTTTTTGTTAGTTATCAAAATTTCAAAATATAGTTTTGATATGTTTTATTTCTGCAACTAATGTTTTGGTAGCGCCCGTTAGTTCTCTTAGTGTTTTAATCTGGGCTATGATACCACTTGTAATGTACGTAAAATTCATAATTAAAAAAAAATCGTAGTCTAATAAATTACTAAATTCAAGGACATTGTTAAAACTTCTGCGGAATAAACTTGATTTTATACTAAACCTATGTTTTGAAAGCTGCTTTTCCTCTATGTGTTTCCCTGTCTGATGATTATATTCTACATGATGTTGTTCTATTAATTTGGCATGTTTGTATGGTTACTTTTCATGTCTATTAGTTGCGGACATTTGTTGATGCTTATATTATGTTACGGTTTACTTTTACTTTACATGTCTTTAAATTCGTTTTATGGTTTTATTTAATAAGAGGATGAATTACCTCTGTATGTTAAGGGGTGGAGTGTTGGGGTTCAATCCGTTGAGGGACCACTCGAAAAGGTAAGTATTCCTATTTCTAAGGGGCTTACTTAGTTCATCGTGAACTAATGCAGGCTCCTATTTTATTGTACAGTCTAATTCATCGGTGAAATCTATCCTATGATCATAGTCACAAAATGTCCTATATATTCAACAAGCTACATCTACACTACACTATTCCTGTGCATAACTGTGTGAAAAGAGGACTAAATTCCTAAGCCTAAACTATACCTAAATCCTATGGTAATAAATGTTTATGAGATTTTATGTATGCATGTCTATAAACTATTTGTATAAACTATATGCTAAGGTTTTGAAACCTTAAATGCATGATAAAATATGCTTGAACTATATGGCACAACAGGATTTGAACCCAAAATTCAATGACATCCGACGTAAAGTACATTTTGTTGGTTTGCAATGATGAAAAGGTACTATACCTTCCAATTTATTTACTCATCATCGAATTTTCGATGACAATATCGTAGATTTTTTGATGATGCTTTGTACACTATATCATCGGATATGCGACATTAGTTCGTCGAATATGTGACATTAGGTCATCGGATATGCAACGCTAGTGTGTCTAATTTACGACGATATTTGAACTATGAGTCGTCGGATTTGTGATCATAGGTGAAGGGGTCGGTGTCAAATTTTCGACGTCGTCACACTATTTTTCCAAATAATATAGAGACATATTTGAAATACTATAAACCCATATTTCCAACGGTAAGTAGGTTCATATCCTTGGATATTCGATGACTGTCGAATTATAAATATAAACATTTTTAACCATTCCGACATGTTTTCTATAGAAGCGACGGACTGTTTGTGGAAATTATTTATTCCTCAATGGACGGTTTGAGGAATTGTTTTATTCTTCGACGGGCGGTTGCAGGATTTGTTATTTCTTCAACAGAGAGTTTGCGGTATTTTTTTTATTCTTCGACAAACCTCCATTTGAGAAAATTGTGGTGCGTGGAACTTGATTTTTTAATATTGTCGATAGTATTCATTGACGAAGTTTGTGACAAAATGTCAAATAGAAATATTCTTGATCCAAACGAACACAATCGACAATTTCTTGCTAGACTATGGGATGCAGCGAAACGAAGGGGTGATGGAGAATGTTATTATCCATGTACTCAATGCAGGGGATTTAATAGGAGACGAATATTGATATCAATAGCCACAAAACATTGTAGGGAACATGGACACGCTGAGAGGGTGAATCAATGTCGTCCATTTGTAGGTTTAGAATTATAAAGTTTTTTATATTCTTTACTTTGGTAAATGTATGTATTATTTTAATAGTTCTTATATTAAATTATATCTATTGATATTTTCATGTATTTATAAAGGAAATGCACCCTACGACATATCGTCCAAAGGAAGTGCTTTCAGAATAATTTCCGTAGGATCATGGAGCTTCTATGTTTAATGGAGAAGAAGTGAATGATCATATTTAACAATATGATCATACTGATAACGTAGTTGAAGATGACAGTGCTAATACATTGATTCATGATTCATTTAATGTTATAATGGATGATGACGATGACGATGATAATGAAAATAATGACGAATTTGATGATGTTCATGATATACCTCTTCTCGATAAGGCATCTGAACCCCTTTATGAAGGCTCCAAAACAAATCTTCTCTCTGCTGTATTGCTAATAATGAACTTGAAGGTTATGAATGGTCTTTCAAACATATCAATCACACGGATTCTAAGGTATATAAAATAATCCATCACATATATACAATCGTCATAAATTTTATCTGTATTCCTCTAATAATTGTATTGTTAATTCATTATTGATCATCATACGGATGAAGTGTGTTTCAGTAATATTATTTATTTATTCCATTAACTATATACATATACATATACATATACATATACATATACATATACATATACATATACATATACATATACATATACATATACATATACATATACATATACATA
>LPNX011008238.1:307409-452266 GCA_001517045.1 Pseudotsuga menziesii
TGAATTTGCAACATAATGTCTGGAATGTCATATAAGTAGATATCAAATAGATCAAGTAACAAAAAAGGTTCCTCACAAGGTTCTTTGTTATATTCCCATCATTCCACGTTTGAAACGACTGTTCAGGTGAAAAAAAATAGCGCAATTTATGGATTACTTTTCCAGGAACATAAGTCAAGATGATGTTATTCAAATGCCTGCATATGGTTCTACTTTTAGAGATATGGAGGAAAAGTGGCCTCACTTTAAAGAAGAACCACGTAATCTTAGGATTTCTTTGGGAACATATGGTGTTAATCCATTTTCACAGATGAAATCCATTTACACGGTGTGGTCTATTTTTGTTATCAATAATAACATTCCTCTATGGTTGTCAATAAAGAGGGAGCACATAATGTTGTCGATGATTATTCTAGGTATTTTGTGTCTAAAACTGTTTTATTTCTAATGTAGTTGTGGCATCTTATTTGTCATATTATGTTTCCTAATTTCATATGTATATTTATTATTTTACTCTTGTGCATGGTTAATATATCTAAATGGTTCTCACAATTATATATTTTATCTGTACTTCAAATCAATCAGGTAAGTTCCAAGTCAAAGATATGAATGTATATACATAACCTCTGATAGATGATCTACTGAAGTTATGGAATGGCATCACTATGTATGGTATATCTAGACCAATATGACAAAGGAAATTAAATTCCATGCAATTGTTGTATGGACAATACACGATGCCCCTCAGTTAACCCAATTTTGTGGTTTGTATTTTTAAGTTCCACTTTAATTGCATTTAATTATATGAAGTAGTTAATATAGTTTATATATAAATATAATTGACATAGATATTCCATATCTATATATTGTAGGTCTTCGGACAAAGGGTAAATTTGCATGTCCAGTTCGTGATCCTAAGATAAAATCTCATCACTCAAAAAGATTAAGAAAGGAGGTGTTAGATGAGTATAAGAATTTCCTCTCTAAGAATCACAGGTATAGAACAACTGAAAAAAATATTTTCAATGGGAAGCAGGATACTGCATTAAAACCACAAAGAATGACACCTCACCTTTGGAAGATGCAATACAATAGAAATTGTCAAGCTGGTATGTATGGATCATCGTATATGAATTGTCATGTATTTTTATTTTTATTGTGACTTGTTTACTGTAGTGGCCATATTTGATTTCTGATGTAATTTATTTATAAACTAATATTTATGATTTCCATAGTGATCTTGAAGGAATTAATGGGCTTCCACAAGGAATGAAAAGTTATCCTATACAATTCAGCAGGTTTCCCTACTATGAGCACCTACAAATTTCTTATTTGTTTGATACAATGCATATTGGAAAGAATGTGACTGAAACATTATGGAGACTACTGGAGCTAAGGAGGGAGAAAGATAAAATTGTGAAAGCTTGCAAATACATTCAAGAAGGAAGCCATGCAATGAAAGACGCCATCCAATTTCATAGCAACAGAGACCAAATTAATATAAACTCAATTCCATGGATGTCTAAGGAGCAACAAAGTAATGTTGTCAAAGAAGTAATGCGGAAAATTAAATTTCCCACTGGATTTTGTGCAAACTTGAAGAATATCATAACAAAAAAAGGTAATTTTGTGGGGTCAAAACGCATGATTGGCACGTTTTCATCAAGGTAATTATTATTGTTATGTCCATATAATTTTTTTTTTCATTTTATTGCATAATTTTTTTTCTTGTTTGTATACTCTTTGTTTAAAAAATGACATGGTTGTAGATTGATACAGTATGTTCTACCTCTCTCTCTCTTGGACAACTTCGACAACAATGTCAAACAAGTTATATATAATCTTGGTAAATACATGAGGTAAATAGCGATTAGTTGCTTGTGCTTAGTGTTTCTTTAATTCTTCGTATAATTTATATTTGTTTTTTGTGCACGATTTGATGATATGTAATTTTTTTTTGTTAAATATCGTTATTGGTTTGCATCACTTGTAGATGGTTGACATCTAAAGAAATCCATAAAGAAGATATAAAGTATTTGAGGAGAGAAATTCCTTGTCTCATGTGTGAAATGCAAAATCATCTACCTTCGACATTTTTCAATGCAGAGGAACACTATGCCATACACCAAGTTGAGGAGATTGATTTGTGTGGACCTGTGGACTCAAGGTCCATGTGGATGGTTGAGAGGCACTTGAAATTTATGAAGGGTTTGATGAGACAAGGAGCACATGTTGAGGGTTCTATGATGGAAGGATATATGGTATACATAAACATGTTGTATGTTAGTGAATATCTTCCTAAGTTAGCATCAAAGTTCAATTTACGTCGCATTTGTGATCCGGACTCCAATAACAATTTTGAAGGGGAGTGCCTGAAGGGTAAAGGTAGATCGAGGAAGGTGAAAGGTAATTATTATCTAGTGGATGTTAATTATATCATTCATATTCTAATTGCATTTTCAATTTATTGCATCAATTAAGAGCATATACTTTGTTCAGAAAATTTACATCTGTCTTGAATTTTAATGTTTATTGTCATCAAGCAGTTGGTCAAGAGTGGGATGAAATTCATTTATACATCACAAACAAACTTGACTGGATGAAGGTATGGATTGAACGATGTGAACAATCGGGTCATGGAATATCATGGGAAGGTGTGGCTTCATTGGTAAAAGAAACACATCACAATGGAGATAGAAATCCTATAGAAAGGAAAAAGATAAAATGGTAAAAGAAACACATCACAATCGATTTAGCATCTGGTTTAAAAGATAAAATGGAAAGCATATTAATCAATCACTCTAAATATTTTATTTTGCAAATTAAATTTTGACATACATGTTGTTCTTTTCCATGTATTCCTGCATAACTATTGAATCGTTGTGTAATATTTTCATGTATTTCTTGTTGTAGGTAAAACAACATAAGGCTATGGTATGCAATGGTTGTAGATATTGCATCAAAAAATTGGATGAAACAAAGAAACCATCAGATTGTGGGATATATGCAGTCTTTGAGGTGACCGATGTTTCATATAGAAGTGACATACATCCAGAACTCTCAAAAACTTGATACTATGGGTATTTGGAAGATATTCTATAGTTTGAATTTAAATCCTTAAAGGTAGTTATGTTCATTGTCAAATGGTACAGGTTACGATTGAATCAATGTGATATCAATAGAACTATTATTGAACATGATAATGGATTTACAATGGTAAATACAAGGTTGTTTGAGCCAAGAACGGATCCCTATGTTCTTCCAATCCAATGTGAACAGGTATTTTACTCGGAGGTTCCAGGTAAAGCGGGTTGATCATTGTTTGTGAGAAACAATCCAAGGGGAAGGCAGGTAAAGTATAACCTATACGATGGTAATGAAGAGGGTTCTCTGGAAGACTCAAGACAGTGATGTAGAGCATGATTAACATGAGTTAGATGATGATGATCCAGTAGAAGATGTCCAAGAATTAGTTGAATCAGATGACAACGTAGCAGATAATTCCCATGAAGATTATATTGACGATGACACGATGAGCGTAACCGACTTAGATGATGATGATGATATGGAAAATCCTTACAATGTTGACTCTGGATCTAATGTATGGATGATGACTTGGATGAAGAATATGATGACTTGGATGAAGAAGATGATGAAATATATTGAAATATAAATATTTAATTAGACCTATTCTTTTATCTTATTTAAAAAAAAAGAGTTACTAACATCATCCTCCTCATCATCATCACCATCATCTTCATCATCATCATCATGTTGATCATCATCGTCACTATCATCATGATCATCATCATCGTCCTCATGATGTTCATCATCATTATCTTCATGATGATGATCATTGTCGTCGTCTTCATCATCATGACCCTCATCATCATCACCATCATGTTTATCATCATTGTCTTCATCATCATCATCATTACCATTATCATCATCATCATCATAATTATCATTATCATCATCATCATCATCATGACCCTCATCATCATCATCATCATCATCATAATCATCATAATCATCATCATAATCATCATAATCATAATCACTATCATGATCATAATCATCATGATCATAATCATAATAATCATCATAATCATCATAATCATCATCATCATCATCATTGTTATCATCATAATCATCATCATCATCATCGTAATAATCATAATCATCGTAATCATTAAGATCATCATCATATTCATCTTCATCCTCATCAGCATCGTCATATTCATCATCATCATCATCATCATCATCATCATCATCATCATCGTCATCATCATCATCATCACCATAATCACCATCAACTTCATCATGTTGATCTTCATCATCATCATCGTCTTCATGATGATAATGATGTTCATCATCAACATCATCATCATCAACATTGTCGTCTTCATCACCATCATCACCATCATATTCATTATGTTGATCATCATTGTCTTCATCTTCATGATGATGATGATGATGATGATCATCATCATGTTTTTCAACATTGTCTTCATCATCATGATCATCATCAGCATCATCATCATGATCATCATCGTCTTCATCATCATCATCATCGTCGTCGTCGTCGTCGTCATCATCATCATCGTCTTCATGATGATGATGATGATTGAGATCATCATCATTATCATCATCATGTTCATCATCATCGTCTTCATAATGATGATGATGATGATGATGATGATGATGATGATGATGATCATCTTCATCATCATGACCCTCATCATCATCATCATCATCATCATCATCATCATCATGATCATGGTCATCATCATCATCATCATTGTCTTCATCATCATTGTCTTGAGCATCATGATAATCATGATCATGATCATCATCGTCATCAACATCATCATGATGTTCATCATCATCGTCTTCATGATGATGATGATGATGATGATGATGATGATGATGATGATTTACATCATCATGACCCTCATCATCATCATGGTCATATTCATCATCATCATCATCATCATCATCGTCATCATCATTGTCTTCATCATCATCGTCATCATCATCATCATCCTCCGATTATCATCGTCTTCATCATCATGACTCTCATTATCATCATGTTGATCATCATCGTATTCATAATCATCATCATCACGATCATTTTCATCATCATCATCATTATCATGATCAACATCATCGTCTTCATCATCATTATTCATCATCATCATCACCATCACCACCATCATCACCATCATCTTCATCATCATCATCATGTTGATTACCATTGTCTTAATCATCATGATAATCATTATCATGATCGTGATCCTGATGATGATGATGATGATGATCATCATCTTCATCACCATGATGATGATAATCATCATCATCATCATCATCATCATCGTCTTCATCATCTTCATCATCATCGTGTTCATCATCATGACCCTCATCATCATCATCATCATGACCCTCATCATCATCATCATCATCACCATCATCTTCATCGTGTTGATCATCATCGTCTTCATCATCATGATAATCATCATCATCATCATCATGTTCATCATCGTTGTCTTCATCATCATGTTGATGATGATGATCACCGTCTTTATCATCATCGTCCTCATCATCTTGATCATCATCCTCTATTCATTGTGAACATAAGTGCCCCGTCAACTATGAAAAATTACCATTTCTAATATATATGGTTTTCTCTTCTCCAATGGTTATCCTCAATTTCTAATTTGTAATTGATTTATTTATTACAAATAATTATATTTATTTATTTATTACAATAATAATTTCTAATGTTAATATTTATTTTGTCAAATACTTTTTAATAATTTTATAAGTAATTATTTTAGATATTTTAAGATCAAGAATAAATATATTAGATGGTGGATGATTATTAACATATAGGATAAAGAATTACAAAATCATTGTAACATTTGAATATCAAGAATGTTAAAATATACAACCACCTCACCTTATTAAATGGATAAACTTAGGAAATATGTTTTTATTGGACATTTTTGTGGAATTTATTTTTCCTTGTTTATATAGGGTTTTTCTTGCAACGTGACCACTAGAGGTTTTTGTGAAAATTGGGTCAGGGTGCTCCAATGTGACAAGCACATTGATACCTTGAATACAAGAATGTATTAGTGCTCCATGAATTTCCTACATTATATATATATATATATATATATATGCTTTGAAATCAAGATTAAAGATAATAGATGGGAGGTTTTAGTGAAAATTAGATCATGGTGCTCCAATGTGTCAAGCACATTGATACTTTAAATACACTTGAATGTATTAGTGCTCCATGGAATTCCTCCATAATGGTTTTATAAATATTTTTTTAGATTCTTTAAAATCAAGATTAAAGATACTATATGGTTGAAGATTATCAATATCTAGGATAAACATGTGTTAAAGAGTCATAATTTCTAAAAACCAAGAATTATTAAAATACAACCACCTAACCTTATAAAATGGGTAATTCTATTTGATAGTAGTACTAGGAAACACATTTTTATTGAAAGTTTATGTGGATGCATAGACACTAAATCCTCCAAGAAATATCCCTAAGTTGCATGTATCCATTCATGAAGTCACTTAAGGGAGGGTCATACGACCTTAAATATTCAAATACAGTTTTTCGAATTGTAATGGAGAAGGTCATTTCAATCTTAAGAGATCCACCATGAATTTGAAGAAACAATCAAAGGGTTGAGTCCTTTAGTATGTTGTACACAACCAAAGTAGCCATCTTCCATATGCTTACTAGTGAATATTAATCCTCACTAACGCATGGTTATTGCACCTTAACTTTGAATTAAAATATTTATTGTAACAAAACCATAAGAATGTTAAAAAAGTGCATATATGTATCACTTCAATGCCTCGTCTACATTCCTAATATTTAAAGAATGCTTTGTAGCCATCTTGAATTTATGAAAAAATGTTGAACGGTAGATGTTCCCACTTCTATAGAATGTTTCGTACATGATGGTGATGGCAATGATGATGATGGAAATGATGACGATGGTGATGGAAAGGATGATGATGGTGATGTCAATGATGATGATGGTTATGATGATGATGATGAAGAAGATGGAAATGACCCTCATCATTGTCTTCATCATCATGACCCTCATCATCATCATCATCATGTTGATCGTCATCGCATTCATTATCATGATCATGATCATCATGATCATCTTCTTCATGATCATCATTATCATGATGTTTAGCATCATCGTCTTCATGATGATGATGAGGATGAATATGATGATGATCAACAAGATGATGATGATGATCGTCTTCATCATCATGATCATCATCATAATCATCATCATGATGGTCATTATCATCGTCTTCATCATGATGATGATGTTCATCATCATCATCATCATCATCTTCATCATCGCCGTCTTCATCATCATCATCGTTGTCATCATCATCATTATCTTTATCATCATCGTCTTCATAATCATGACCCTCATCATCATCATTATCATGTTGATTGTCATCATATTCATCATCATGATCATATTCATCATCATCATCATTATCATGATGTTATAGCTGATTTTACCACTCCAGGTGAATCACACTTTGTATGGCCTTCCCTTGTCCCTCTGCAGACTCCTTAGACCCCATGGACCATTTTTTTTCCTTTGATGTTTCCTTGACCATCCCTAAAAACATGTGAAAAATGATCCACGTGAATTTTAAACCCTTAATCGCATATATACGCGGGTTTGACCCCTAAAACCGCGTACATCGGGATGTGTACAAAATCCAAATCCTTTTGGAGTTTTCCTTGACATGGATCTGACTCACTTGACTCCTGGCCTTCCCTATGCCTTGAGATTGCTCAGATTCGACCTTTCATTACCCCTTTGAAAAGCTATATAAGGAACTCTATGGTACATTGAAGGAATATGAGAGAATTGAGAGCAAAGAAACTATAGTCCATTGTTGCTGGAACTTATGCTTGAGTCTACATCCCTTTGTCCCTTGGAGCACTTTTGTGTTCTTCCCAAGCTTTCCTTTTTCTTGTGAGCTTGCTATCAAGAGATGGAGGATTGAGGTGGTGAAGGCCCAAGTGGGGCATTCAGTTTCTCCGATTCACAGACGTTCCGACAGAGGTTGTATCTATTGTAATCTCTAATTTATATTAATAGAAATATATTTTCCTGTCCAATAATGTGTGTTTGAATGAATATTTTATCCATGGGATGATTTCAAATGATAGAATAGATATAACACCATGATATATAGTATGCTTGTATTGTTTACTTGTTGTTGAGGAAGTAATTTATCAATTCAAGCTGAATTTGGAAAGCTCAACAGGGATCTACTTCAACCATCCGGAATAAGGTACGAGGTCTGATCCTTTAGTGTTAGACATTTACTTTCTATTGCATATTGGAAAAGATTGATTTATGGAGTCAAGCTATCTGTTGTGGTACCCCAAGCCATAGGAATTTCTCTTCGTAACAGAATTGGTGACTCCGCTGGGGAGTTCCTAGTAGTTGTCCTTTGGGGGTTGTTCTATCGGCATTCAATGAATTTGAATTGCTCTTTCTCTCTTGTTTCTGTGTCGGGTCTGGGGGCATGTTTGCTTGGTAGTTCTTGATTGGTGTGAATTTTGTCTCAGCTTGTCTGTTTACTTTGATTTTTATGCACCTTTCTTCCTGTACGTGAGTTTTTAACTCACAGTCACATATACATGTGGGTTTCTTTGCGATTTCCGCATATACACGCGGGTTTACTGCGAACAATCGCGTATGCCCTTAGTTTTTCCTTTTAGTGGAAGTTAAATGGTTGCTGGGTGAAGTTTGATGATTACTGAGTCTCCTTTGGCACTGCCTGAGTCTATTTATACCTCTGTTTTTGACCAGAGACGTTTTTTTTAGGCTAAATATTTTTTTAAGAAGGTTCTTGTCATGGCATTTTTGATTTTTTGTTTGGGATTAGTGCATTAGATTTATTTTACCTTAGTGCTTTGCTTGAGTGCTGTTTGAGTGTGCTTGCAGAGTCTAGGGGTTGTAGAATCATTCTTTTGCTTTTTGTATCTCATTTTATTTCAAAAAATCCAAAAGCATTTGCTTATCATCATGCATCGCATTTTGCATTTTGCATTGTATTTGCACTAGAGTTGCTTTGGAGTATTAGTTAGGATTTCATATAGGAAAGCTTGCATTTATCATTTGAAGGAAAATTGTGCATTTCACGTAGTAGCATACCCTATTTTCATGGACACAATGCATTTGCATTGATTGTTAGGTGTGGATTTTACTTCATGTTGTGTCATAACACCATTAGTTGCATGGCCATATCCCTCTTTTGAGTAATAAAGCCAATTAAAATCAATGCTTAATTAAAATGAACTACACTCTTTTCTTTTATAGGGTGCACCAACAAGCTTAGGTTTTAGGGTCTTGGAATAGTTCATTGTAAGTAAATTCTCCAAGACCACTAAACAACAACATGTATGTGTCTGTCCAGGTGAGTGTGTGAAATCCTTGGTATAACCAGTGTTTCTCAGGATCCTCCTCTCAAAAGGGAGTTAAGCACAAGGCAGTGTGAGAGGTTATTGATTGGGATGACCCCTAGTCATAACTGAGTAGCACCGGATATATTTCTAGGATTGTATTCATATCTGGGGGCTCTTTCAAGAGTTTCAAGCTTTGCTACCTTTCCCATACGGTCAATCCCGCCTGCGACTGTCCTCCTGAGCATTGATTATATTGAGGTGACCTTAGTGGCCTTACCTAGGATATCGAGGGGGTACTTTGTAGGGGTTATTATGCGGGTGTCTCGACTAGGTTGGGGTTGGACAACACACTTTCTTTATGCGTTGAAGCTGAGGGCCACAATAATTGGTTACGTACCTCTGCTTGTTGTGTATGGGAGTCTCAATCCTCTCCTAGGCGAGACATACTTACTTCATTCGGGAGCTCACTTATCCTACCCTTGATTTCTTGTATTTGGCTTTAGATTTTATTAGTGATTCCTCTGTGCACTATAGCTTTACTAGGGTTTGCGTAAATAGAGAGTCTTTTCTATTTTTTGAGTCATTGTGGATTCGGGTGTGGCTTCGCGCCGTTCTCGTCGTTTAGCAAGTATTACGCCTTCTACTTCTCCTCCTCCTTTGGGAGAGAGACATAGATAGTCCAGGCGGAATACTTCGCACATTGATTCACACACCATGGGAGACCATAGGGAAGATATTCCTAAACCACCTTCTCCCATTCGTGTAGACGATGGGGAGTTTACTCCTACCTACGATCCTTCACCTGACTTGGTTGAGTTAGGGCCCATGATTTCTGAGATAGGAAACTTTCATGGTAGACCTACTCACTCTAGGGTTGATTCCCCATTGATTCATTACTAGTATGGAATGTCGGAGGATGCCGAGACTCATTTTGAACCCACAAGAACTAGCTATGGTAGTTATTGTATGTCTGGTTTTCCCACAAATGATTTGGCATTTCATATCGAATCGGAATTTGAGCCTAACATTATGCCTATGGGCACTCTCATTCCTTACCATGCGGAGAGGTTTGGGAGCACTAGTCACATTGCACCTTCCATCCTGGTGGTGGAAGTTACATCACATATTCCTCCTAGGTCTAGGGTTAGGGATCCTATTAGGATAGCAGATCCGAGACGAGTGACTATAGGGAATAGTACATACATAATTACACAGATCCCTCTGTCCTTCATCCCTAGTTCTTCAAATGTTCACCCTCCACCTCATTGACGTGGTCCTTCGAGCCGAAACGTTTCTACGAGTCATGTCCGTACTACGGTTACTAGACCGGTTGTGTCTCAGCTTCATGTACCGCCCGTTGTTTCGGGAGGTCATGATCATACTTCTAGAGGTCACATTCCTACTTTCAGAACGTATATCCCTACTTCTGGAGTGTATGTTCCTACTTATGGTGTGTCCCATGGGACATCTCATGCGATGAATTATGGACCCTATTATGGGATGCAGTATGGACAGGGTTCTTCACCTTATGGGGGCGGGTATCAACAAACTGCTTACTCTCCTAATTACAACTTCGTAGCTCCTAATAGTCAAGGTCCACCACACTATGGTGCTTCCATGCCACCCTATACGGGTCAAACGAGAGGAGGGCACTATGGCCAAAGCCATGGTGGTAATCAGACCTATATGAATCAGGGAGTGGTCCATCGACCTCATCATCCTAGGCTCCCTTTCCTTGTGACGCTGAATATTCCTGACTTGTCGAGATTGACGAACGATCCTATAGCTCATGACCCCGCTTGGCCGACTGTCCCTACTAAGCTTTCCTCAGACATACCTAGGTTATAGGGAAAACCAAGAGAGGATCCGAGCGAACACGTTACTACTTTTCACCTATGCTACTCTTCGAATTCCTTACACTAGGATTCCATCCGTTTAAGGATATTTAAATGCACCCTTATAGGGCCTACCACGAAATGGTATATAGAGCTACCTAGGGGAGCATTCACTCTGTTCGATGACCTAGCGATGAATTTTCTTAACCACTTCCAGCTACCAGTGCGTTACGACGTTGGTACTGAACTCTTGTTGACATTTCGGCAGGATAAAGCCACACATATCTCGGATCATATCCAAGAGTGGCATAGACGAAAGAAGTTAATTAAAGCCTTTATTCCACCGGAGTTCCTCCTTGAATGGTTCCTTAAGTCGTTATTGCCATATATAGTGAAGGATGTTTCTACATCCGGAGTGCAGAATGAGGAACAAGAAATTTTTAGGGCAGAAGAATTGGACTTGATTTATGCTCAGTCTGGTTTGTTATATGAGATTATACCCAATGCTCCGTGTTCTAGTTTCGATCCCAAAGTCAAACCTGGACCACATGCCGATGGCATTGTTGGTTGTGCAAGTGCGAAACCTATGAATTTGGTTGCAAAACAATTTAGTCAATTGTCAATCAACCAATCTGCTTCGGGACAAGCTTCAGCTTCATCTCAACCCGCCCAAATGGCGAGTGTACTTTCTGTGTAATCGTCGGACCAGAAGGGTAACCAGCAGCTCGAACGAAATAGAAAGAAGGGTAAGGATAATCGTAAGGGTGGGAATAAGAATGAAAATGCTAATAGTAATGACAAGAATGGCCGGAATGCTTGGGGGAACAAGCAAGCTAAATGTAAGGTTAAGTTCCCTTGCAAATTATGTAAGGATGATCACCTCACTTACTTGTGCCCTCGTATTAAGGAAGCCTCGAGATTCTCAGCACAGGGCCCAGTTGTGCTAACTAACCCTTTACCGCACAATAAAAATATGAACTCGAGGTCCCATGACCAGTCTAGTGGTGATCAGGATCCACCGAAGGGTATTGGTCATGGTTGCATTAACATGGTATGTGCTATGAAAGTTGTGAACCATGAAAAATACTATGGTTCGTCACAACCCAGCCTAGGAAAAGAGCCTGATCCACCAGGGTCCCCTTTGCGTATTGAGAAACCTATGGATAAACCTGAAGCTGCACCTCTCATTCCTAAGGGAGTCCTTAAGTGTTCGGGGCACAATCCAAATGCCCGAGCCACCGAGACTATTCAGTTGTCGAGGATTTGGGCCACACTCCTTGTGAGATGTCCGCATTGGAAGTGCTTCAGAGTTGTCCTTCGCAAAGGAAGGTGTTGCTTTATACCCTTGGTGTGAATGATGATGATTCTTCCTCTGTGATTAAATTTGAAACCATAGGAAATTAGCCTTGCTTGCCCTACTATGTGTCTCTTTTGATTCACGTAGAATGTCTTAATATGACCGTCAAGCGCACTGTGATTAACAAAGGCGATTCCACTTCTGTGATGTCTTTATCGTGTTGGAAGGGTCTAGGTTCCCCTGAGCTGTATAAATCAGTGACCATGTTAACTACGTTCGATGGGAGATCGTTTAGGTCGCATGACATTATTCCTTCCCTTAAAGTTCGTTTGGGAGGGAAGACTGTTACGATAGAGGTCGAGGTGGTTGATGCGCCCCCTGACTACAATCTCTTGCTGGGTAGGAATTGGATGTACAGTATGCAAGCCGTTGCTTCTTCCCTATTTCGTGTTGTATGCTTTCCACATAACGGGAAGATCGTAACGATTGTTCAAATGACATTCAAGAATCCATCCTTTACCGCATCTTTGGGAGCTTCGATCCCGATCGTTGAACACTCTCAGCTGGCAACTGGGAGTGTGGGTGTAGGCATGTATCCATCCCTCATGTGAAGATTTAGTTGTCCTACATCGATCCTCATGATAGGGTCTAGTTCTGGTGAGGCTTTAACATCTATGAAATCAGTGTCTTTTCGCATGAGTCATATGGAATATCCTTGGATTCTTCCTACACCGAGCACTCCAAGTGAGCCCATCATGACAGACGTGCCATTTCCCGCAACTATGATAGCTTATCAAGGTAATATCAAGTGTGTTGCAGAGCCTAGTCCTTTCTCTTCACGGATGGAAGAGGAGGACCCTTATGTGCTGCCGGCATGGGCAGTGTAGTATTCTCATGCACACAACTTCCTTGATACAGTTTTCACTTCGGATGAAGTGATTATTGAGGTTATGTCAGGACTTGAGCCACCATTGGAGGAACTCCATCATAGATCTTACTTTCTTCCGGATCTTGACCACTTGGAGCATTAGGATTTTAGGGCGATTCTTAGTGAGAGAGTTGGTAGTCCTATGGTTCCATTAAGCTCTCATGGTCTGATGGATAATGGAAACATGGCGAACATATCTTCAATGATTCCTATCAATATCTCTTGCAATCCTGGCAGGATTGAGAATGTCTATATTTGGGTGGAATGCTCCGATGCTGAGATTCAAGAATACACCGAGCTATTTAAGGAATTCTGTGATATTTTTGCTTGGTCCTATGATGAAATTCTAGGAATCGACCCTCGTATTGTCGAGCATGAGATTAAGACTTATCCCAACGCTAAGCCTGCTTGACAATGCTTGCGTGTGGTGAATCCTAGGAAATCACCCGCAATTAAGGCAGAGATAGAGAAACGGTTAAAAGATGGTTTTATCTATCTCATTCCCTTGACGGAGTGGGTTTCAAACCCCGTTTCGGTGGATAAGAAGCAGGGAGTGATCCGCATATGTACTGATTTCCGTGATTTGAATCGTCCCTGCCCTAAGGACAATTTCCCCACACCATTTATTGATCAGATTTTGGATGAGTGTGCGGGTAGCGAGGTTTTCTCCTTTATGGACGGATTTTCCGAATATAATCAGTACAAATTAAACCTGAGGACCAACATAAGACTGCATTTATTTGTCCTGGGGGAACTTTTGCATATAAAAAAATGCCTTTCAGCCTTAAAAACACCGTAGCTACATTTCAGCGGGCAATGACCTTGATCTTCCATGATCTCAAGTCCATTATCGAAGTATTTTTGGATGACCTTGCTGCTCATTCTCGTATGAGAATGCGTCATCCCTATCACTTGATATTGGTATTCAAAAGATGACGGCAGTATTTGGTTATATTAAATCCTCATAAGTGCATCTTTTGTGTGAAGTCGGGTCGTTTGTCACGATTCATCATTTCGAAAGAGGGTATAAGAGTCGACCCTTTGAAGGTTGAGGCAATACTTCGGTTGTCTCCCTCGAAGAATATTCATCATCTTCAATGTTTGCAAGGCATGGAAAACTTCTTACGGAGATTTTTTGTCAACTTTTCCAATTTGACTAGAGGCTTCATGCATCTATTGAAGAAGGACACCACCTTTTATTGGGATGAGCGAGCCCAGGAGTCCTTTGATGCACTCAAGTAAGCCATAGCATTGGCCCCGTCCGGACTATAGCCGTGATTTTCTACTTTATGTGGCCGCGTCCATGGAGACGATTGGTATGGTTTTGGTTTAAGAAGATGAGGAGCTCCAGGAGAATGTCATATACTATCTGAGCCAGAACCTTATTGACGCAAAGATTCGTTATTCTCATGTTGAGAATCTTGCTTTAGCTACTGTACATGCGGTTCAGTGGTTGAGACATTATATTCTCCTTTGCCAGACCTTGGTTGTAGCCCATGTCAATCCGTTTCAATTCATCCTCACTCGAAGGATGATTGGGGGAAAATATAATAAATGGATTGTCATTCTGCAAGAATTTGATCTCGAATTTGTTTTGGCAAAATCAAAGAAGTCTTTAATTTTTGCAGAGCTTATATCGGATTTCCCGAGCGAGGCCGAGGAGTTGGTTTGTGAAGATATGTTTGTCGATGAACACATCTTCTTAATCTCAACTTTAGACCCATGGTATAGGGGATATCATAATCTATTTACAAACATTTAAGGTCCCTACTCACCTCTCACGAGATGAACGACGACGATTACGTCACATCTCTAAGAACTACCTCATAGTGGATAACACTTTGTATCGTCGTGGGGTAGATTCCATTTTACGACGTTGTTTAACTCATGAAGAGGCTGAGGTAGTGCTGAATGATTGCCATGGAGGGGAGTGTGGTGGTCATTTATCTAGGCTTTCTACAACTCAAAAGATCTTAAGAGCGGGTTGTTTCTGGTTGTCGATCTTTAAGGATTGTGTAGATGCGGCCAAGAGGTGCCACCCTTGCCAGGTGTTCACAGGTAATATGCGCTCAAAACCTGCCCCGTTACATTCGATTATCACCGCTGGTCCCTTCACTAAGTGGGGGATCGATTTTATGGATGGAAACCTAGCTTCAGCTAGGGGGCACCATCATATTATAGTGGCTGTTGATTACTTCATGAAATGGGATGAGGCTATCCCTACAGTTAAATCCGACGGTGAGACAGCCACCCACTTCGTATTCAACCAGATTATTACTTAGTTTGGAATTTGAAAAGAGCTTGTGACTGACCATGGCTCGCACTTTTAGAACCGTATGATGGAAGAGTTGGCATCAAAGTTAGGGTATAAGCAAGATCATTCCTTCTCTTACTACCCTCAAGCGAATCGACCAGTAGAAGCAGTGAATAAATCACTCAAATCCATTCTCCAACGAACCATTGTACAGAGCAAGAATAATTGGCACATCATGTTATACCCTTCTTTGTGGGAGTATAGAACCGCTGTTAAGACTGCCATGGGATTTTCTCCATATCAACTTGTACATGGAGTGGAGTCGATATTGCCGGTTGAATGCGAGATTCCTTCTTTGAAGCTAGCTATAGAACTCTTATTGGGCACTTCAACATTGGAGGAGCGTTTGGTCCACCTTGAGCAACTTGATGAGCAACGTTGGGATGCCTTGGTGGCTCTAGAAGTAAATAAACATCGCGTAAAGGTCCAGTACGATAAGTCTGTCCATCTAAGGAGGTTTAGTGAGGGAGACTTGGTCCTTCTGTGGGATCAACCAAAAGAACGCTTGGGGGTAGGAAAATTTAATCCCATGTGGTGGGGTCCTTACGTGGTAAAATGGGTGTTAGAGAAGGGTGCTTATGAGTTAGTGGATTACGAAGGAACGGCCTTGGCGGAGCCTATAAATGGGCTCTATCTCAAGAAGTACTATGCATGATTTTCAACCAAGGCTGCTTATTGTATATTAGTGTACAATTTTGCATAGTTAGGTCTTTTTCTTATAGTGATCGGGTTTGTGATTAGTTTCCATTTATTTTGGTAGATGTCAATGGAATCTTCCACGTACATAGGATTCACGGATGGTGCGAGCCGCACACTCAACACTCAGCCTCTGCTGCTTGGGTGATTTATACTCCTATGGGTTAGGTACTGTCTTCAGGAGGCATATGTCTGCAGCCATATTCCAACAATGTTGCTGAATATAGTGCCATTATTGAGCTTCTACGGGATGCCATTTCACATGGAGTTCTTTCTCTTGAGGTACGTCTTGATTCAGAGTTAGTAGTGTCACAACTTAATGGTTTGTACCATGTTAGAGATCCAACGTTATTAAGAAGATTCTTACGTGTGAGATTATTAAAATGACAATTTGACAATATAACATACATACCCATTCCAAGAATTAATAATCAAGTTGCTGACTCATATGCTAACTGTGTGTTAGATTGGAATTTGTTTCATACATGGTAAATTCATCACAAACACAATTTTTACACATGTAAATAAATAAACCGATCACCATAAAATTTTTTATATAACATCCAATATGTGGTAATACATAGTGTCATGATACAAAATTGGGGCTCTCGAGCCACCAACATATAATACACAGTAGTACAAAATGTATACACTCCCAGGTATCTAATCTCGTGGAGGAGGAGGAGGGTTGTGATCATGGAAGGTCACTACGGCTCTAGCTAGCCATCAGAATAATCGCACCCATGCTCATGGTACACCCACCACCTAGCGCTGCATAGCCTCAGGAAAGTCCTCTACTTGCGCCATGGGAACTCTATGTGTTAGTCTCACAAAATTGGTATGAATAATGTGGAGCATCAGCTCCGCATCCACACCCGTGATATCATCTCCTCTTCCCCTCTGTTTGTGACGAGGGAAGCCTTCTGGCTACCGTGGTCCCACATCTGCACACAAATGGTTGATGTCACTATGTATTGTCACGCAAAAACATGTCTTTTGATTCCATATAATCAGAAAACACAAAATATTTAAATAACTCAAAAATTTAAAAAAGAGAGGGTCGAGATTCGTTACCTATATCACCATATGCCAATCCTGGTGGTAGCGGCGTGTCCGGGTCCCCTTGGAAATCTATCCCTGCATAGGGGTAGTCATCGATGGCAACTATCTATCATTGCCACCATGGAAAGAAGTCAGCTAGATAGGGGTTGGAAACCATACCTCCCCCCAGTCTGCGCATAGCATCTGCCCAATGCCATTGGGCCGGATCTCGAACCCCATGAAGACTAATGTCCACTCTAGGGCTCAATCCTAGAACACGCTCGAAGAAAAACATGCTCAATATACTGCTGAACCCAAAGTTCCGCACTCTGCTTGCCTTACACTCACTGAGCTGATGTTTCATGTTGCTCAGGAGTGTAGTGCTCCATTCATAAATCATGGGTCTCATGCACTCCACTGCATAGAACATCAGAGGCCACGAGGCCTGGTGGAGTGATGCCAAGCCTGCTATCCTGCCCACTGTCAATAGTATGGCCTTTAGGCCCAGCACATGTATAGCGTTGGTAGGGACTTGACTCCCCACCTTCTCTGTGTCTGGATAGCAGTACACCACAATGTACTCATCGATACTCAGGCCACCTCCTGGCCCACTACGAGAATGAAGGTTCACCACTTCCCCTTGTTGAGAAAGCCCAGTAATGAAGTATATGTTCTCCACCTCTATAGTGAGGGACATCCCATCTATCTGGAAGGACTCAGAGTCTGGATCCCAGTAATCCACCAGCATCTGCAATAGTCTTGGTTTTGTTCTCAAGCCACCAAGACACCAAAACTTATAGATTCTGCATGCACGTAGAGCTTGTTGAGCCATTAGATCAGCCCTTACTGCCTCCTCTACCTCACCATGTTCACGCTCTCTCCATTCTAGGACTATCCTACACAAGAAATTGTAAATTTGCCCATTAGATTATTGAAAAAACCTTGTGCACGGCCTCATATGTGATCGTTTTCAAAACATCCGCGTATGTACGTGAGTATGGGGGAATTTTTCGCGTATATCCATCCCTATACACAGAAAAACCCTTGATTTCTGTGTGGGCTGCAGTGCCCATTTTAGTTTTGCCTAGAAAACTGAATTGACCATGGAATTTGATAAAAATTGCATCAAAATGAAAGAGAAGAGCATGGGTAAATACATGGAAGAAACGGTGGTGGATTCCGTCGGCTGGATCTCCTGGAATTCGCTATTGAAAATCTAAGCTCAAATGGATAAAAGTTTCAAATGTTTTATAATATTTTGAATTGTTTACTATTTATAGAAAATTTTCAAATATTTGAAAATTTTTACCCCCTTTCCTATAGTTTTGACAATTTCTAACCATTTTGGACTGTTTTTGACATAATTCATGATGTAGAGGACCTTTTTAGTGCCGTTTCAGCCGTTGGATTGACTCGTTCATGCCGATCTCAGGTATCATGTCTAAACTGGCATATAGGTTAGGTTTCATCACTATTTGCATTTTTCATGACCTTATGACCATTTCATCATGACCTTAGGTACGAACCCACTCTATTATGTCACAGAACCTTCTTGCTATTTTAGAAGTGGCATGATATGAGTGGTAGAGCTTCACCTTACATGGGTACCCTAGTTAGCGCCTTATTTGCATTTGGTGCCCATGCTGACGTTTTCTCCTTTAGGGTGTGGGAGTCCATTGTATAGTACTACCATGACATTTCACAAGAGCCTCATACTCCTCTTGATCTTTTGTTGGCCTATTTCCCTTAGGACTCCCTCATGTCAAGTTGTGAATGCATTATCATGAGCTTTGCTTGCCTTATTGAGCTTTATGCCAGCTTCCCTGACATTGCGTTTCAGCCATATAGCCCGAGCTTGTCTCATGTCTAGCCATGCAGAGCCACTTTTTATATATCCTTTGCAGCTTGTTTCCCTTTTTACTGGGAGGGGATTTTCCCCCGAGTGTCGATATCCTACACATGTATCCTTGCATTGAGCATAGGTATGTTCCACTACTTGGAACTAGTTTGTTTGCCCCTATGACACTCATCTCCTCCTAGTCTGTAACTATAAAGCAATTTTATTCTTTTTCAAGCTTTTTAAATATTTGAAAAAGTCCAAAAAAATCAAAAAACCAAAAAGCCGGACAAGGAAAGATGTTCTCTTTGGTAGCTGTCGAGTCGTGTCACCTTCGAATAGAGCACTATATATCACATCCATTGGTTGGGTTATAGTTTGACTTTAGGAGCTGTACTCATTTATCTGAGTTTATCTCCACTGACTGGTTAAGCTTCCAGTCCCCATGGAGCCTCTATCGATGCCTCCTGTGTCGCAGAGATGTCCCAATTTGTATATCGAGTCTATGCTACCTATGATTCAGTCACCATACACCGTTATGCTCTTTTTCGAAGGAAGTTGAAGCCTGATTCGGCCATTCCTCAGTTATCTTGACTTTGCATGTCGACCATTCCTGGTACAGTTACTGGTTCGTGCACCTTATGATTGAGTCCTTCCACATTATACAGATTTTCTGAGTACCTCATGTTGGATGATGGGGGATGCGTTAATTCCCTCCTTCCAGTGGATTTCATCCCATCGACTTCAGATCATTTATTCTGGGGTTGGAATCTAGAGTCATTTTGAGTGCCTTGAGACTTGAAGTTATCAATGGCAGGCTCTCTTGCCATCGACAGTATTTGGGAATACATCAATGTCCCTTGGTCGATGGATCCTCTCAAGTGTTTGACCTCAACACATTTATTCACACTTGTTAGTTTTCACTCTAGTACCTTGATTCCAATTTTCATTATTGGTGGGTGATCTCACGTTTATTAGCGGTATACATCAATGACCGATAATCAGACGATGGACTACTATGTTCGACCTCGACACCTCTATTCACATAGTAGGACATGTACTCATAGCGGTGTGTGTAGAAGAAATTCCAGATTGGTGGCATCTCTTATATGCTACCTCCTTGATCGTGCCAGTGTTCATGAGATTTCAGCTCTCGTGACCTGATTCCAGTATATGTCAGACATTTCCAGCCATTGTGGAGATTTTTATCTATTATATATATTCAACCATTATGGAGATCATGGTCCTTTGTATATCTTCATTATGGAGATTCTGATCTATGTATATTGTACATGGTGATGACCACTTATGTGATATCTTGTATCATGCCTATTCATGGCCATCGTACTATTATGTATCCGGGACTGCTATATGTATTTGCAGTTATGTGCAGAGATGTATCATTGTACTATGTTGATTGGGTGGCTGATCTTCCATTTGGGATCCTTCATCACTCCACTTCTGGGATGGAATTATAATGTATTTCGGCCATCGTATGACCCCTCTGACCTCACACATTAGGGGGCATCTGTTATAGCTGATTTTACCACTCCAGGTGAATCACACTTTGTATGGCCTTCCCCTGTCCCTCTGCAGACTCCTTAGACCCCATGGACCATTTTTTTTCCTTTGATATTTCCTTGACCATCCCTAAAAACATGTGAAAAATGATACACATGACTTTTAAACCCTTAATCGCGTATATACGCGGGTTTGACCCCTAAAACCACGTACATCGGGATGTGTACAAAATACAAATCCTTTTGGAGTTTTCCTTGACATGGATCTGACTCACTTGACTACTGGCCTTCCCTATGCCTTGAGATCAGTCGGATTCAAACTTTCATTACCCCTTTGAAAATCTATATAAGGAACTCTATGGTACATTGAAGGCATATGAGAGAATTGAGAGCAAAGAAACTATAGTCCATTGTGGTTGGAACTTATGCTTGAGTCTACATCCCTTTGTCCCTTGGAGCACTTTTGTGTTCTTCCCAAGCTTGCCTTTTGCTTGTGAGCTTGCTATTGAGAGATGGAGGATTGAGGTGGTGGAGGCCCAAGTGGGGGATTCAGTTTCTCCAATTTGCAGACGTGCTGACAGAGGTTGTATCTATTGTAATCTCTGATTTATATTAATAGAAACATCTTTTCCTGTCCAATAATGTGTGTTTGAATGAATATTTTATCCATGGGATGATTTCAAATGCTTATACATTGTTGATTATATATGCTAGAATAGATCTAACACCATGATATATAGTATGCTTGTATTGTTTACTTGTTGTTGAGGAAGTAATTTATCAATTCAAGCTGAAGTTGGAAAGCTCAATGGGGATCTACTTCAACCGTCCAGAATAAGGTACGAGGTCTGATCCTTTAGTGCTAGACATTTACTTTCTATTGCATATTGGAAAAGATTGATTTCTGGAGTCAAGATCTCTGTTGCGGTACCCCAAACCATAGGAATTTCTCTCCATAATACATGATTTTCAACATCATCGTCTTCATCATCATCATGATGATGATCAGGATGATGAAGATGATGATGATCATGATGATGAAGATGATGACGATCAACATGATGACGATGATGATGAGGGTCATGATGATGAAGAGGATGTTGTAAAGGAAACTTTCCTATGGGTAGGGTTTAAGAGGCCATCAACGTACTGGGGTTGAAAGGTGGATGCAAAATGGTTTTGCAAGTATATACAAGCAAGTTTTAGAGATTAGAATGGTTCATACCTTAACAAACGAAGGTTGATCCAAGCATCCCTTCAATCCTCTTCTTGCTCCTCTTGCTCCTCTTGCTCCAAGAGACCTGCAAAATGAATTATACCTTCCTCAAACCATTATGAACACATATAAAGAAATGATAATCAAAGAAATATGAAATAATAATCTGATTAACATCAACATCTGATCATAAACAGAGATTCAATCACACATTGAACAATGATTTGGGAAGAAGAAGGACATCACATATATATTAAACTTGAAAACAAGTACAAATATACCTTCTCTTCAAGTTTGGCACCTCACGAAACCTTGATATGGTTCTGCTGCTTCTCTTCTCCAAGGAACTCAGCCTCCAAAATCTGCAACACAAGGAGAATGCTTCTAGGGCAAAGGTGTGGGAAAAGAGATCTCCAAATCCTTGAGCATAACAATGCAAAGATTCAAGTATCCTCTCATGGACCTCCATACCTCTATTTATATGCTTAATGAAGAGTCAGGGTCGAAGAAAAAGTAGTTACAACTGAAGGAGTCAGTTACATACCTACCCAAACTACCTGAATTTCAAAATACGTATTTTTTGACATTTTCAGGAGGCGTACACAGGTTGCAGAGACAATAGTCACGTACATGAGGAGGTATACATGGTTTTCAATGAAAAAATTCATGTATTTAAGGCGTACACAGGTTGCAGAGACAACAGTCACGCACATGAGGAGGTATACATGGTTTTCAATGCATAAAGTCATGTATTTAAGGCGTACATGGGTATCATATATAGCAAGTCGCGTACGTACGCGGGTTTCCTTAAGTAAACTCGTGTATGCATCAAAACACTCATTTTTCTGGTATTTCTGGGAATTTTGAGACTTTGATGTCTTCTAGAAATTTTTAGCTAATAGAAATATATTTCCAACAGTGTAAATATGAGGTCAAAAAAAGTTACAAAACTCAAGATATGGATCCTCCAAGTTAGGTGTTTTTTCAGTGACTTTCATGAAGTGTCGTCATGGAAGTGTCGACATGCGACGAAATCATGGGAAAGTGGTCATAGGCAGAGATGTGTCATTTTGAGCTATAATAGATGCCCCCTAATGTATGAGGTTAGAGGGGAAGATGATAGAAAAAATACATTATAAAGGAAACAGCTGAGTATGGAGAGAGCAGAGAATCCAAGATCAAAAGGTTTGAGCGAAGGTACCTGAAAGAGAGATAAATGTCACAAAAAACTGATCTCTGGGACATACAATTCCATATACAAAACATCTCCATAATAAATATATAGGCGAATCCAACATATGTATAACTGATGAAACTGTCATGGTCGCTCAATATGCAAAAAGGTGCCATATCAAATATAAATGAGTCATGGCCACAAATGAATAAGGTGGATCCATGCTCAGTAATCAATCATAGCCACAAAAATACAAGGTGGATCTATGTCTCAGAAAAATGTCATATGAAGTGTAACAAGGTATTGTGCAACTTGGGCAATAGCAAAATAACGATGCTACTGTTGGCCCAAGGTCTTCAATCCAAACCGCCCGAAAAAGGTACGAATTCTAACCATGCGAGTAAAGGAGCTGAATTCGAACATGGAGGAAACCGTTTGATTATCGGTAAATATTGAAAACCATTAATAAATGCGAGGGAAACCACCATTAATGAAAATGGTCCCCAAGGTACCTAGTACATTCTAACAAGTGTGAATACAAGGACTTGAAGTCGAACACTAGAAGAATCCATCGAGTAGGAGTCATTAAGGTATTCCCACTACCCAATATCGAGGGAAAATTGCCACTGATGACTACAATCCCCAAGGTACTATCGTAAAACTCTAAATCTCATTCCCAGAGCAAGATGTGTTGTAGTTGATAGGAAGAGATCCACTGGAAGGAAGGCATTAAGGAATCCTTCATCGTTCGACATGAGGTAAGTCAAAGACTAATTGGATCTGGAATTGGTATTGAATTTCATGACAAGGACCGCTGAAGACATGATGTAGTGAACTGATACTAGGGAATGGCCAACACAAAAGGTCAAGGAAACTGCAGAATGGACGAAAAAGGTTTAATCCTTGAATAGTGAGCATGACACAAACGTGACTTAGGCAGCTTTTGACACAAAAGGACCAATGGCACAAATCTGAAATGTAGGAGACATTGAGAGATTCCCCATATAATTGGAAAAGAGACCAACTGGAGGATTAAGAAACTCTGAATCAGGATAAGGTCAAAATAATAGGACCCAAGTGTTGATAGACTCAAAACTGGTGCTTTGTTCAAGGAAAAAAGACTTGCTGCCATGATATAAAAAACATGTGAATGAACTTCCCTTCCCCTCTTTCTTGAAAAGGTTTAACGAGTCTAAGAAAGCAAACTCAGGACCATCTTCATTTTTGGCAAGCTTGAAGAAAAGATAGAAGAATGCTTGATAAAGCACTGATTCGTGGATTTTACGAGCCCGAACTAGTACATGCTCATCGGTGTTTTCATAGTTTAGAGAGTCTGAAAACTCCAAAGAAGACTCCAGGGGGGTGCTTTTTCATCCAATTTAGTCTCCTGAGGTCGGAAAAGTATAAAACAAACCATAGAAGAACTCTCTTAGCTTCCAAAGAAGTAAGGTGCACCTTTTTCGTATTTAGTCAGGAAGGTCTGAAAAAGGTTAAATTACCACCTACCCAACGCTCCTTCAAAAGCAGCATATAGCCTGAGTTTTACGAGTGTGAAGGAAGGAAAGATCACTCAAAAAGATCCATTTGATTACGCAAAATGGGGCTTACAACAATAAACTCGATGCTTTTTTCTTTAGGGTTTAATGAGCATGACAAAGACATAAAGTAAACTCAGAATCCTTTTCATGTTTAGTTCCAGAGCACACAAAAGAGAAAACTAAGCTCATACCGGGTGCTCCTTTTCTGTAAATTTAGTCCCTCAGGTCCAGAAAAGCGATAAACCTATGCCTAAGAATAATCTTCTCAATTCCGTAGAAAAGAGAGTGTTCCTTTCTCGTATTATTCCACATGGTCTGAGAAAGTGATAACCTACCACCAATGTGGATTCCCATTCACATATTCTTAACGAGCTTGAATAGACAAGTTTACTCGGCAGTCAAGTCTATTTTGAGGAGTTAAACCTGGGCCTAAAGAAACTCCATATCTTTCCCGTGAATTTTTAACGAGTCTGAAAAAGTCAACTCGCGGCCTCCTTACTGTTTTTAACGAGCTTGAAGGAGAGAAAAAATAATGCTCTAAATGAAAGGAGACGAGTGTCATAGGCAGGCGAAACTAGTTCCAAGCGCAAGGAAAAAACCTATGCATAATGCAAGGAACATGAGCAGGATAAAGAAACTCAGGGAAAATATCCTCAAGGTAAAGGGTGTCAAGTTGAAAAGGCGAATTGATACAAGGCTAAGCGAAGATGAGAAAAAAGATGAGGGTTTATACAACGAGCTAAAAGTGTGGAAGCTGGCATCAGGCTCAAAAGAATGAGCAAGATACATGCAAATGCAGTTACAACTTGAACAACAAGGTGAGGCTAGTAAACAGTTGTGACTCCCACTAAAAATCCTGTCTCCAGAAAACAACAAAATTAGGATCATATTCAGAAGAAACGATCTGATCCGGGTCACTTTGGCAGAAACACATGTGACTTTGCTATATTCTACAAAAGGTGTAGTCAAGGAAGAATCAACCAAAGAGGACTCTATAACACCAAGGATTGAGGGTTTATAATCAGTAAGATCAACCTCAGAAGGAGAGCAAAAATCAACAAGGGAGATATAGTCTGCAAGAAAAAACTCAGTATCATGGGAGTTGAAAAATTCATAAGAAAAATCAAACTCATTAGGATCACTGGCTTGCTGTTCAAAGGAAGAGTCAAAAGACTCAACAAGACCAACATAAGAAGAAAGGTCAGGCTTACTAGGAAAATCAGGGTTAGACTGAGTCACAACTGAACCAACATCCAAGAGGATAATAGATTGTATCAAAGACTCTAAGAAGACTTCATCTGAAGGAAGGAGATCATTCAAGATAGGACACATGTCTAAACTTTCAAATGGATTGACAGAGTGGAGAGAAGGATCCACAGTCTGTATAAGATGACTCACCTGGTCAACTGTTGGGACCAAGTGCTGAGAAGGTAAGCATGAAAATAGAGGATTCTTCTCAGTAGCAAAGGACATGAGGCCACATAGCTCACCCGTGGCGGGGTAGTGTCTATAGAAACACTGGGAATCAATAAAGGAAAGACCTCATCTCTAGTTGGGTCAGGAGACGGATCAAGAAAATCCAACTGATCGATAGTGACAATTTCTTCGCCATGATTAAAGTACATCACATGAAAGAATGTTGACACCACAGCTTGCATGGAATAGACATAATCACGTCCAAGGAGCATATTGAAGTCCAAGGGGTCTTCTATCACAATGAAGTCAACTAAGACGGTCTTCCCACCCAAAGTAACAAGTGTTTGAGCAAGATATCCCAAGGCTATACAAGTTCTTCTATTAAACACTAGTAACTAACTTGTAGTCGACTCAAGGCTGGGAGATCCCATGCCTTGCCAAGTATGAGCAGAAAAAATACTAACTGAGGCTCCTTCATCAGCAATACAATGAGCAATCATGTATTGTTCAACTTTGACCTTTATCTGGAAAGGTGCGTCAGAAGGAAGGCGCGGCTGAGCTAGGCTATCCCAATCAAAGGAAGCAATCGAAGAGCTTGGTGGGGGTTGATTCAAAGCGAATTTAGTGCCCCCTTGTTCAGTAAGTTCTAAACTGGTAGTGAAGAAAATGTGACTAGCAGACACTTCACTCTCCAAAGGAAGAGTGGGATTGATTGACAATGGAATCGATTCAACTACTTTATGAAAGTCACTCTCTGAAGGGAGAGTGGGATTGACCAAAGATGACATTGGTTCAATCACATTAGGATCAATCTCTGAAAGAAGAGTGGGATCGACCAAAGCTAAGATCGGTTCGACTACTTGATCAACCAAAGGTTGAGTAGGTTGTTGAGAAACTATAGGTTGTTCAGGAGAAGGAAATTCTTGAGTCTTATACCACACTCTTCGCACCTCTACGATAGCAGGTCATTGGTGAGTAAGATGATCTCCCTCACATAGCTTACAAGGGAACTTAATTTTGCACTTCGAACGACCAGTTTTCTCAACAGTGTCAACATGACTAGTAGTGGCTGACTGTTTTCTCTTAGCATGACCTACAGAGGCTGATAATTTCCCCCAGCATGACCACCAGAGGCTGGGTGACTGGGTCCAACCTGACTAAGAGAGGCTGGTTGTTGAAAAACTTCAAAATGTTAAAAAATGGGATGACCATGAAACCAAACTCTTCACACCTCCACGATAGAAGGGTATTTATAAGTAAGGTGGTCTCCCTAACAAAGATTACAAGGAAACTTGGGCTTGTGTTTTGAATGGGTAGTCTTTTCAACAGTGTCAACATGACTCGCAGTGGCTGACGGATTGTCTTTATCATGAACCACAAAGGCCGAGAGACTGCCCCCAACATGACTTGCATAGGCTGAGAGACTGGGTCCAACATGACTTAGACAAGTTTGAAGGATCCCACCAGCATGATCAACAGAGGCTGGATGGTGAAGATCAACTTGACTTGCAGAGGTTGAGTGCTTAGATCCAACATGACCTGTAGAGGTTAGATAGGTGCCCCCAACATGAACTGCGGAGGCTGGGTGGTGAGGTTCAAATTGACTTGCAGAGGTTGAATGGGTTCCCCCTTGCTTATGTGCCTTCTTCCTATTCCTCCTTCTTTTACTCCTTTTATACTACCGGTTACTAGTATCAATACTTTCACTGCATGAGGTAGAAGGACAAGGAGAATAAACTACAGGTGAAGGGAAAGAAATGTTTTTATGCCCTTAATATAAGGAGCTTACTTGAGCAGCACCAAAATCATTCAATACAGTTGGAGTGGAAAACAACCACACTGATAGCCCTAGGGTTAATCCAGGTAGATTCAGGGTGGCCATCAAGGGAACACCAAATTTCCCTGTGAGAGGAATAGTACAAGGAGTTCCCAGCATGGGTATCTCTTGGTTGGTGTTCAAAGGGGTGTTAGACATAGTTTCAAACAAGGAGACAAAGTTTGAGGTCAATAGGAAACCAAAAGTACCAAGCACACACCTGAAGGCAGACTAAGTATAGACAAACCACATAGCACTCACTAAAAAATTCCTAAAGCCAAAAAGACAAACATGTATAAGATACGCTTTCCAAAAGAAAGCTGATAGACAGTTACTTGGCTTCCTTGTAGATTTTCTTAGGCACAAGCGAAGGAGTCACCCACCGCCCTCTCACACCTTCTACTAGGGTTACCTTCCAAGCCCATACAAGGTCAACCAGAAATAGCCTTTCGGTGTACCTGTGTATGAACCCTATATGTCAAAGAGACTAAAGGCTACCTTAACTATATTGACAGTCTGGGGGGACAGTCACAAGCCTGGTTCATACGCATGGGAAGGGTAGAAAATCCTGAAACCCTGTCTAAGAAAAAATCCCTAGATGCGCAAAAAACTTGGTCTACTCTTTGACAAGGAATCATAGGGTTACCTCCTCAGTCCAAGCCTCCATGTGGCCTCGTGCTTAACTCCCGTTTGAGAGGAGTTTCCCAGATGCAATCAACATAGAACTAGATTTACCTAGTGATTGGCCAACTATGTCTAAAATTTTAACACTTGTGGAGAGTTTAAACTCCCTATCCCATAAGTCTAGCCTGAGCTAGTTGGTGTAAGACCCTATAAAATAAAACTTACTAATAATTTTTATATTATATCGTTTATTTTAAGGGTTGTTTTTAGTCAGAGGGTAAATGGCATGAACCTTATGTGGTGTTTTGACTCAAAGTTGAAAGAAAATGACTAATCAAAGAGAAATGAAATGCAAAAAGCAAAAACTATTCTCTTTCTCTTTTTCAAATAGAAACTTGAAAGCCACAAAAGAACAAATTCTTCTTATTTATTTTTTAAAAAACAATGATATGCCATGCAATCTAGACTAAAAAACTAATATACAAGCATATAAATCAAACATGTGTTTTTTTTTCTTTTTATTTTATAAATGCAAAAGGAAAAACAACCTATCACTAATGTAAGCAAGTACTGTAAGAAAAACAAATAGACAACTACTCTACAGCCCACAAACAAACCCTAGGTTTCCCTAAAGTTGGATATAAAATCTCTTGGAAGGAAAGCTCACAAAGGTAAACACACCAACAACTTTGGAATGAAGAGATCGAACAAATAAGACTGACATAAACAAAGGTCAAGAAGTCCAAAGAATCAATCTAAACCTACAAACAGAGGTTGCTCAGTAACTTGTTCAACAAGGTCAAGCCAAAGAAGGAGGGGTGGGGGAAGGCAGTAAAAACAAGTTCAAAGACTTGAGAGAGAATTACAATATAGATAAAGATCACCTAACAGAGATAAGACAACCTCTCAAGAATCATGCACATGCAGAGGACCCTTGAAGACCCTAGAAACATCCCTCAAATCACCCAAAAACTCTAAAAAATGATGAAAGAACACAAATTTAGGTGCATACGCGGGTTGACTTAAGGCAAGTTGTGTATGAAACATGGGTTGTAGGTAGTGCAAGTCACGTATACAACATAGACACGTGACTGTTTAGCCTGAAAGTCGCGTATGGATGACAAAAAGCACAAAAAGGGTCAAAAACTGACCTAGGAAGGCAGGAAAGGTGTTCAAACAAACTCAAAAGGTTTTCCTAACTTGTAAGAAGGACCTGAAACCTTACAAAACATTGAAATAAATACTAAGAAACCCTGAACAGACAAGGCTATCCCCAGCAGAGTCACCAGTTTTTTTGTAAAGGAAAGTTTCCTATGGATAGGGTTTAAGAGGCCATCAACGTACTGGGGTTGAAAGGTGGATGCAAATGGTTCTACAAGTAAATACAAGCAAGTTTTAGATATTATAATGGTTCATACCTTGAAAAATGAAGGTTGATCCAAGTATCCCTTCAATCCTCTTCTTTCTCCTCTTGCTCCTCTTGCTCCAAGAGACCTGCAAAATGAATTATACCTTCCTCAAACCATTATGACCACATATAAAGAAATGATAATAAAAGAAATATGAAATAATAATCTGATTAACATCAACATCTAATCATAAATAGAGATTCAATCACACATTGAACAATGATTTGGGAAGAAGAAGGACATCACAGGTTTATTAATCTTGAAAACAAGTACAAATATACCTTCTCTTCAAGTTCGGAACCTCACGAAACCTTGATCTGGTTCTGCTACTTCTCTTCTCCAAGGAACTCAGCCTCCAAACTCTGCAACAAAAGGAGAATGCTTCTAGGGCAAAGGTGTGGGCAAAGAGAGCTCCAAATCCTCTAGCATAACAATGCAAAGATTCAAGTCTCCTCTCATGGACCTCCCTACCTCTATTTATATGCTTAATGAAGAGTTAGGGTCGAAGACAAAGTAGTTACAACTGAAGGAGTCAGTTGCATAACTACCCAAACTACTCGAATTTCAAAATATGTATTTTTTGACATTTTTAGGAGGCATACGTGGGTTACAAAGACAACAGTAGCATACACGAGGAGGTATACGCAGGTTGCAATGTAGAAAGTCATGTATTTAAGGCATACGTGGGTATTATATATAGCAAGTCACATACGTATGTGGGTTTCCTTAAGGAAACTCGCGTACACATCAAAAAACTCATTTTAGGATATTTTTGGGCATTTTCAGACTTTGGTGTCTTCTAGAAATTTTTAGCTAACAGAAATATATTTCCAACGATGTAGAGATGAGGTCAAAAAAATTTACAAAACTCAAGATATGGGTCCTCGAAGTTAGGTGTTTTTTCAATGACTTTCAGTGACTTTCATGAAGTGTCGTCATGGAAGTGTTGACATGCGAAAGAATCATGGGAAAGTGGTCACAGGTAGAGATGTGTCATTTTGAGCTATAATAGATGATGATGATGGTGAATACGATCATGATCATCATGATCATCATCATCAACATAACCATCTTCATCATCATCCTCATCATCATCATCATCATCATCATCATCGTCATTTTCATCATCGTCATCTTCATCGTCATCATCATCACCATCATCATCGTCATCATCAACATCTCCATCTCCATCATCATCATCATCATCATCATCATCATCATCATAATCATAATCATTGTCATCTACATCATCATCATCTTCATCGTCATCATCATCACGATCATCATCATCATAATCATCATCAACATCACCATCTTCATCATCATCATCATCTTTGTCTTCATCATCATCATCGTTGTCGTGATCGTCGTCATCATCATGATCATCATCATTCTTGTTTTCATCTTCTTCACCATCATCGTCATCTTCACCATCATTGTCATATCTCTCTCATAATAGAAGTCTCAACATGTGGTGAAAATTGCCTTACTTCAAAAGCAATATACAAAAATCATACAATACCAAACAACACGCATTTTCAATGCAATATCGAAGAACAACCTTGATGATTTAATTCCACACTGTCTTCCACATCAAACTATAATCGCATACCCCAACTATAAGTTCATGACCATGAATTTTGATCTCCTTACTTTATGAAACTGTGAACAACCTCAATAGCTAACAATCAGGTTACTCATAAAAAATTAATACAATCAAGATCCAAGTCAACTTTAACATTACTCGATGCAAGTCGAAGGTATTGATGCAATATGACTAGATAAGTAGTTATCAAATGTTAAGGCATATTTGTAATAGATGAAGGCATGATTTAAGGATTAATCAGTCTCAATTCACTTATGGACAAACAACATGGCACATTAGATGGGGAAGTACACACATTAAATGATGGATAACAACATAAAGGTAAGACAAGACATTTGTTTTAAATAAGGCATTGAATTATTGAGTTTCTATTTATGGCCCTTGTCAACTTAATAAAACACATTTTACATTATCGACATCGGCTACATGATTTTATGACCTCTCACGCCTGCGCAACTTCTATAGCGTTTTGTCCATCCTTCGGACCTCTGACGAGTAATAAAATAGAGGGAGATATCCATTACGCTGGGTTTGAGTTCGAATGCGATAAGGACCTCTACATTATTATTTCATCCATCCACCATATCAGGACCTCCGACGAGCAAGCAAATGAGGATAACTAGGACGATTTGGAGTCCTTTCTAGAATTTCATCCATCCACAGTATCACAACATCCGAAGAGAAAGAAAAGGGAGATAGGTGATTTGGAGGGAGCCAAGGGTTCGAGTTTGATTGCAAAGAGGTTCCCTCATTATTGTACTGTATTATTTTACTGCTTGAGCTCTTATGTACAATGATTTAACCATTCACGTTCAATGAATTGTTTTTACAGGTGACTCCAAGGTTGGATCCTTGCGTTGACTTTTCTGAATGAAAGGATGACTATGAAGGGCCTACGACCAATAATTCAGTTACCAACCTTTCATTCACTTCCCTATATTGTTTCATTCACTGCAATTGAAGGGTTTCATTTGGAAGCACAATGAAATTATGCCTTGGCCCCTTCCTTGTTGATAACCTCAGAATAAGTACCATAGGAGGTTTTGATTTGGGATTTTGGTTAGGGGTTTTGACTTGATCTAGGATAAATGAAGTTTGTGATAGACAAATATGAGAAGGATAAAATACTCATTCAAAAAGATCTGCATTTTTTGAAATTGAAATACCCATGCTAATATAAGAGGAAAATCTCTTATCATTTTTAACAATTTGTTTTCATTCCACAAATGCAAAGCTGGCTCCATCCAATATGACCACATTAGTTGCTTTCTTGTCAGTATAATTGGACCAAGGGTTTACATTCCCATGGATATTAATTATATTAGATCTTGGGAATTCTGGTTAATACTTCCCATGAGTGAGCTAAACTCAAGAGTATCAATTATTTTAGGTAAGCCATCCTTCATCTTGAATATGGACTACAATTGTGAGGTCCCAAATATCCCTTATTTACAAAATATTGAGTTCCAAATGTGATCCTAAACTTGTACTCCCATTTGAATTAGTCATAGATATTTCAAATAGAGGCTTGCATATGTATGATCATGCCTTATTCATTTTTACATGAGTATTGAAGATGACACCAAAAATATGGAAATACTCTAGCCACTTCTTGCTGATTTTCTTAAATTGTTTTCACCTATAGATATTCAATTCTTCATTGCAGGGGTTTTCAAACATAGTACCTTGACCTCTTCATATGTTATATAAAGACTCCATGGTGGAGCAATCCTTACAAAAATGAAAGAAATCTCTAAATCAACACTTGTTTTAAGACCAAAAGGGAAATATTTTACATAGAGATTGTTGCTAAACAAGAGAAAAACTTAGGTACTAAAGTCTAGTTTGGATACCTAGAATAGTGCAGGTCTCAAGGTGGTATTAATTTTCCCACAATTTTTTGGAGTAGATCAGAAAATGGCGTGAAATTATTCTAGCGGTGTGTCCTTGTTAACCTGCCATCAATTAGTCATTTGACAAGTCTAAGAATATATTTTATGGTATAACCCTCCAAAAGAAATATATTCTATGAACAGGTGCCAGTATGGCTCTCCCTTTGCTGATAAGATCTGTCACTCATATTTAGAAAAAAATATTAATATAGGAACCCTTAATGCTGAAAATATAACATACCCCGATACCTTTTGGTTGATTCTCCAAAGAACATTAAAATTATTGAAATCCATTTGATTACCATCTTTGCATCCATGTTTTATAGTAGCATCCATGTCTTGTGCTCATTGGAATGCCAAAACCCAGTCATTTTCATATTCTTTCACATTAATACACAACTATGTTCCTATAGTAGACTGTCAAGCCCAGATTTCTCCCTATACTAGATTTTATGCACTATTTCATATTCCCTGTAGAAAATAAGCATAAATAATAGGACAATTTGCATGACTGATATATATGCAATAAACAATAATAGAAAGGTCTTGTAAAATTGTGATAAATAAGAATGATAACATTACATTTGCATTTATAGGTTGGTCCACCTAAATCAACAACACCTGGAGCAAGTAAATAACAAAGAGAAGCTCAACACACTTATGCCCTAGCTTACCTGTAACATCCTTGATGATATTGCAACCTTGAAAGAAGGTTGTTTATATGGTTTTGAAGTGTTGATCCACATGGAGGAGATGTTATCAAGATATATTCTATGTAATAAACATAACCTGATTGGAGAAGAATGTCATGTATTTAATCAACAAAATAAGAAAAAAATAAAGGATATTCTTCTAGAAACTGCACCCTTTATGGAGGATTTGTTTGGATTCTTCTCCATGGCGGTATCCTAGAACAATGACAAACATATGGTATTTGCATTGGTTAGGATATGGATGGAGCTAAATGTAATGGTTTTAGAGAAGATAATAAAATGAGAGATTGGTTTCCCTCTTTAAAATTTATTTTGTATTATTATATGAGTGTTGTGCGATGCATAATGTTCAGTTAGCACTATGTATTGCATTTTTTTATGTTACAATCAGATTTGAATGCCTGCATACATATCTGCCAAAAAAATACATATGCATGTGGAGGTCTTACTTTATGTGAGCAGATCAATTGGTGAAGCTCTTGTAGGGTCAACATCAATACGTTAAAATTAATTAAGATGAACTAGGTATATTCCAGCTCCTGCTACCTTGACCTCTCATGCTACACAACCCGGTACTTCGTGTTCCTTGGGAATTCCAAAAGAGGATAGTGTTGTGGATTTAGTGATTCCAAATACAAGCGGTAGCAGTAGCACTTCAGCATTAGACGTCCAATTTGGACTTGATATTAGACTTGAGGTACCTAGCTCTTCCTCTTTCAAGGGGTGAAGTACACATGTTGTTTCACAAAGGAAAAATAAAGTCTTGAATGTGCATCATCTGCACCTATAGCAATAATTTATAACTTTACGTATGAGTCTGAAAGCAGCCTTGATGCCACACTTGGAAAAGGTAAAGACGTCTTCTGCGTCACATCCTATTCTTCGTTTTATATTAGAAATTGATATATTACTTCTCCAAGTAGAGAAACATGTTTCCACTTGTAGTGCGGATGTCTACTCATTAAGAGACAGTCCCTACCATGAAATTCCCTAATTCCCAATAAACATGTACTTCTGAAGTGGATCAACCCGATTTTAGAGCTACTGCTATAACGAGTGTGCTAGGAAACTAGCCCTTTTACCGTTGTATCACACACAGATCCACTTAAAACTAGGAAAGATGGTTTTAAGGCACCCATAATTGTCATTTTTCAGACAAATTGGACTAGAGAGACACCTAGAACAATCCATATGATTGATATTAGGTGAAATTATGCCTAAAATCATAATTTTACTGATGTTTAGCCTTCGTGTATCCCAAAAGTCATCTTAGGGTAATTGTCATGGCTATTTACAACTAATTTAGCCCTAAAATATGCATGTGAATGAAGATTGAGGCTGTTTTCATGCCAAGACTTGTGAAAAAGTGCCCAAAACCTTTGCAACAAGATGGATTTTTGTTGTAACTATGCACATAATGTTGGGTCAGTCTACAAAACTGGCCCAAAATTCGTCTTTCATGCCAAGGTCTGAATTTTGGTCCTTTCCTCATCGTTATGCTGCTTAGAATAGACAAAAATCACCTTTGAATGCTCATGGCCTAAAAATGGCCATGAAATTTACCCCCAAGATACACATTCAAATAGCTTTTATTTTTATATGTACTTGGTTTTCGTTTTTTAAAGTATTAGACAAGGGTTTGGAGAATTTTTGTTTTGCATGGCATATAAAGAAAACATAAAAATTGGGACAACAAAAGGAAAAACAACACAAATTGATCCATAAACCAATGATGATTGTGAAGCAAAATTTAGAATTCAGAAACCTAGGGATAGATAACTGGAAACATAGAATAATAGGTGGTTTCCCGAGCACAGAAAAATAAAAATTCTTGGCATAATTGGGAAACAAAAAATTTACAACATAGACCTCCACAGTGCTAGGGTAAACCTTAGGGTTAGGGATTTGGGGCGATGCCAAGGACTTAGAATAGGTTCACTTCTTTGAGTCACTATCCTCTTCAATGTTGTTATGTGATACCCTTGAGAATATCCAATGTTTTAGTACTTCATCCCTACATCCAAAAATTTGTTTCAGGAAAACTTCCTTCACCTCCTTTGAGTAATCCACAAATTCCTCTTCCTCCATCCTAGCCTCCCAAGATTATCACCTCATAAACCATATTTCTAACTAAAACATGTATAAGAATATAAAATTGGGAGATTATTATATTGACTAGGAGATCATGATGGTGAACTTCACTCATATGCCATTTGCTCATGACAAATTGATCATCTTCTCATGGAGTGCCCTAGCATTTTTTGTTTGATTTGGCATCTTGATGACATGGATTATCATTTTTTATGAAGCACTAGTCTTATTGCATGTTAATGATGGTGTTTGGACTTTGGATGCTTTTCTATTGTGGTGATCTAGCTCATTGGATGTGGTTCACACTTATGGATGACTTTTGTACTACGTGCTAGTTGAGTGGGTTATACCTTAACGAGAATGAAACCTTGGTACACAAGTTATTACTTTGTTGAGATTTTCCACTTAGGCCCCATTGACTTTTCTCAATGTCTCCAACAAAATCCTAGCGAATTGGCCCAGAGGATTAAGTGGTTAGTTTCCTTTATTATAAATATTTTGTTTGTTTGTCTTAGTGCTATTTTTTTCATTCTTATGACTAGAATCAATAGAGAACAGATTAATAATTTGTTCTAGATTGAAAAACTCTAATGGACAATTTGAATGGGATAATTATCAAAAACTATGGATGGGAGAAGTGGACTAAGAATACAATTCTCCTATGGTCCTTTTTGTTCTATCATTTGAGCATTTTCATCGTGTTTTAATGGGTTGTGCCAATTATTTGAGACGTAGAAAAATGAAAACGACTCTCTTCCCCAACCCCCTCTCTATTCCTAAATAGATAAATGACTCTCAAAACAACAAAGGAAAGGGGAAACATGAATTGAATTGGAATGAAAGGTCACACTAGTCCATGGCCCAGCTTGGGAGGGCCACCACAGTCTACAACTAGCTTGGGGATGTCATCACAGTCCATGACCAGTCCTAGATGGCTTATACAGTCACCACCCATCCCTTAGAGGGCTTACACAATAATTACCATATTCTAGATGGTATATATAGTGATATCCCAACCTAAGAGGATCATACATAGTCATGTCCCAGCTACAAATAGGTCACAAACTAGGTATAGCTGCCCCCAAAAATTGTAAAAACCTTAAAATATGCCATAAAACCCCCTAAACACATACCTTCCACCAACAGTCCAAGGGATGCCTTTTCTTACCCTCTGCACCCTTTCTATGGAGTTAAAATAGCCTCATCTATTCACATTGTCCCTCATCCCTCTTTGGTTCCATGTTGTAACAACCTTATTCTAGCAATATACAGTTTGCAAATTCATTTTGCAGAGTGTCTCTAAACACTACCCTAATCCTCCACCTACACACATAGCAAACAAACAGTTGGTTGAGGTTAAAATAAATGATAACATAGCATATTTTGGATGCACACTACCTAGGGCACTTCCTACAGTATATTTCATACCTCATATGGAAAAACATGTTGTTCTCTTTCCTTTATTGACATGAATGGAAAGTCTTACAACTGATTGGTAATTGCATAATGAAATGAGGGATGTTACATCCATTTGACAGAACTGTCATAAGTGTTTGGTGTTGTTTTTGGATATATGGTAAACATAAAGGATTTATCTATTTGCTAATTATAAGTATTGTACATTAATACTAGAACTAAAGACACTTTCCTGAGGGCTCAAGTCCCAACATATTACATATATGAAATTTACTTATTAACAATATAATTGTTGCAGCTACAAATCTTCCCTCTCAGTTTCTATATACTTGTCAAATGACTCAACAAAATTATCAAACTGTTTATGATAAATCAGCATACCAAACATCTCTAGAAACTACTCATTCACCATGAGAATATGCTTTGAAAACCATCTCTTCAAGTACATAGGCTGGACAAGAATGTACACTTGACATATACATAAAAATGAAGTTACAAGTACATACCAACAACTTATCACAATTTGGTACAAAATCATCCTTCAAGATTATCCACAAGCTAAGAGTCTCCAATGCATCCAAACCCTACCAACTAGGGTCTCTACCATCAATAGAAAACACTAATGAGCAATACAAAGGCCTAGCAATGTATCCCAACAAGCTATATAGCCACACCAAAATCCTTAAAACAAGTTAGCACAAACACCAACAAGTCCATTCTTTATCTTTCACTAAGCTTGCATAACACAAAATCTCCAAGCTAATTTATCCAAGACTCCTCTAGGGTTTCTTTTCCCACGGGGGTGTCAGCTAGGGACCAATATGATATCACGTCCGTTCATATTGGGGGGGTTAAAATTAAAAAATTAAAAATCAATATATTGGGGGTATATTAGGGGTAAAAAGGGTTTTTTTTTTACTATTTAAATATCCAATATGTTGGGGTATATTTTATTCAACATTCCTACCCACACCGTTCACCAGTCCTCCAAGCCTGCTAGGTGCCTGGGAGCTACGTCTGCTTGTGGTCTGAGTGCACCTGCACCAAGCCTGCGAGGTGCCTGTGAGCTGCGTCTGCTTGTGGTCTGAGTGCACCTGCATATGCTGCGTAGATTTTTCAAGGTGTTTTCTCCATCGTTTTGCTGGGTTTTCTGGATAACAAGGGCGTGTTGGTCCTTGGGTTTTCTCCATCATTTTTCTGGGTTTTCTGGATAACAAGGGCGTGTTTCTCCTTGGGTTTTCTATGGTTTTTCTCCACGTTTTCTCCATCATGTTTTCTAGCTGGATAACAGGGCGTTTTTTCAAATCGTAGTAGTGGTAGCAGTGTTTTATGGAAAACGAGGGAATTTATTCACTGTTTTCTGGTCGTGGGTTTGTGGTGGGTTTCTCTGGTGCTGGAGGAGGAACGTTGGAGATCCATTGCATAGCATTCCTGGAGGTAACCTATAGTGTGTTTAATCTCTGATGAAAAATGCCTTCGGTTGAATGAAAAGTTATCCATTCGGGTCTCTAACTTGCATTTTGCTTTAGTAAACTTGAGTAAATTAAGAAATCCCATAGCCTTTGGCCCGTGCGCTTGAATCTTCAACTGGATTTTCAACTCTGAGGTGGACGAGGCTTTATGACTACAGTCCATCTATCCATCTATCTATTTGTCTTATGCCCATACCCCGAAGGTTGGTTCAATTTTTTTTAAATATTTATAGGCAGGGAACCTACAGTAGAAGAGCAGATAGTGAGCGAAGACCTAATTTTAGGCATTGAGAGAGCTCAGAAATGGTAATCATTCTAAGTTATAATTTAGAGAAGACCATTCTCGGCCGAAAATGTTTTAAGTTTATTGGAAAATCCAGTCCCAAGAGTGTCATAATTATAAGCTCGATTCTGAACATTAATGCAAACAATTATGAATTATAGATACTATAAAATCCCAACTCCCATGTGGTCGTGTTCTATTAAGAGGTGGATTGCAAGTTTTCATTTCAGGATTTCAGTAGTGTATCAATTTTTTTTTTGATTGGGAAATATATGTGAAGTAGCTAGCTATATATTCTTGAAGTAGCAAGCCTGGTCAGGGTTATTAAACAGATTTACGAGTCTGAATGCTGTTGGTTCTTAAGTTTGTATTATGAAAGTTTTGTATGTTTATGTAATCATATCTGAGACAGGCCAGATAGAACATAGATTGGCAACATCAGGCCAGACAAAATATAGATTGGCAACATCATGCCAAATATCTGGGATGAAATTTTTGGAGCTTTTTGGTGTATTTGGTCATAGAAATTATTGTTTCACTTATTTTCAGCATCAAATTCTGTTATTACTAAACCTTGATCTAGTCCATCTGATGTCTATATCTATGGCTTTCAAACTGAACTCAATTCTTACTTACAACAATTAGTCTATTCAATATTATTCTCTTATTCAGTATTATTCTCTTGTTTGCTTATGCATTTGGTGAATCAGACCATGCACTCAAAGTGGTCTTATCCTTTTGGCGAATCAGACCATGCATTCAAGGTGGTCTTAGCAGCTAATTCTGAATTTTCTCAGTCACACTCACACTAGATAGACCATCTGGCATCACACTTCTCTTCCCTTCTCTAATGGAGCATGCAGGTTTTATATCTATTTCTTATGATGTTAAACTATGTGATATGTTGGTATGCTTGTGGATGGCAGGAAGTGGGTTAAAGTCCAAAGAAGCATGCATACCTTAAACCTAAGGTGGGTTATACTGCAGGAATCACCACTTCACTCTATGTAACTATGTATTCATCTTCTATTTGTGTTTAATGCATCAATTAAAGAGTTAAATGTAAGTGAAAACTGATTCAGATAATGGTGAGTTTAATTTGTGTTGTAAAATGATGGTAATTGGTCAGTTGTCAAACAAAAGTTTATGAAGACTGGCATTAATGGAATTTGACAATGCATGTAGGATCAAGGGCATCACATTTTTTAACCTATTGATATGCCAAATTGAGTCCTGAAATCCCACATGTAACCTTCTCCATGACAAGAATGTAGGTCGTTACTTACAATTCGATGGCCTGATATTATATATATATATGAGAGAACATACCTAAAGGAGAGTCTTAGAAACAATGAGAATATCAGGAGTTTTGATAGTCTTAGAAACAATGGGCTTAGCTAGGATGCCCGGAAACACTTAGCAGGTTGCCTGGGGCCCTGCTAGGGATTTCTTCTATTTAGCACAACTTTTACATTAAATTGTATATACTATTGGTGCATTATCCTACAATAGTCCAACACCCCTTCTTAATTCTAAAATAACAACAAAAAAATAAAACTAAAATTTCTTTGTAAGTAACTTTTCTTTCCAATTCCATAGTTCAAAATCAATAAGGCACTCCATCTAGCTGTCTCATCACCCTCACAAGGGTAGTATTCCCGAATTTCTGAACACCTCTAATTCCCTAACTCGCAAGTTAGTGCAACTCTTTGAATTCCTGAGTACCTGATTCCAAAACTCCCAAATCTAGTTCTGAATTTGTGAATTTCTTGGACAACAATCCATGCTTTGTTAAATCTTCTCTGATTCTGCTATGTTCTTCTGCTCATAGGCACAATGAAAATTAGTATGATGCAGTTGAGTTATATCTGTCTAAGAACAATTGCATTCTCAAATCAAATGTTCTTGCTTGTCTCTAAATCACTATATAGGTTGTGTAGGGTTGTGGCCCTTTCTCTTCTTTCCTTCCACCTTGGTTTGAATACTTTGTTATTGTGTTCAAGTCCTATTGAAACATGCCCATAAATAATTTTGTTCCTCAAAAGAATCTGTTATGTTTAACAATCTCTGAGAAATGATGTTGTAACTTGTTCTTCATGTGCATGAACACTTGCTACTCAAAATGTGTTCTTGTTTGCATAGGGATTCCATTCTCCTACCAATGACATTGCATATGATAATCAATTTGCTGTAGTTACCCCTTATTGTGTTTGGTATGCTTTGGGCTTCATTTTACCCGACTCTCTCCATGCTGTCTGCACAGGGTTTCTGCAGACATCTCTTTGTCTATAAAATCATGGCATTTAGGGTTACTATGACAAAGTGTCCTCAGACACATAATTTTATTAATGAAGAAGGAAAATAATTACATCACAGAGATGTGAGGGCTAAATCCCGAAAGATTACCTCACATGGAAAACTCGATGGATTTAAATATCCAAAGAGTAACAACTAATTTACCGTTACCAAAACTAACTAAGGGACACCTCACATAATCACGTGAGTGTGTAGATGCCCTTTTACATTTATTAAACTAAACTTCTAATTATTACATTTTGGATCATAATTCCTAACATACTATATACAATTCTTCATGCTGCATTTAGCTCAGGGTCTCTACCTTCATCAATGATTGTCGAAATTTGAGTTAATTCCAATTGTATGCAAGATTTCTCTATTGTGCATAGATTGTAAGACACTTTTTTGATGGCTGCTGTGGGCATTTCCTCTCCATCATTGCGTTGAATGAATGGCTTTGAACTTTTCCTATTTTAATTTGCAATACAGGCTTACTAATGGCTTTGAATTCTGTTTTTATAAAAAATTGCAATTTGAAGTTTAGGAAATTTGCAGTTGACATTTACAAGACTTTTAAATCTCCCCCTCTTTGAATTCTCGTAATAATCTTAAACTTTGAACTTTTAGTTATTGCTGAACAGATGGATCTTTATTGACATGAAACACAAAATTAAAAATGAAAATTTTGTCAAGGACACTCACAAGGTCCTCTTTGGGTCTTTTGAGGTGCCATATCTTGTTTTTAAATATCTTGAAAATCACAGAAAATGTATATTTCTAATATATAGGAATACACAGCAATAAAGGCCTCCAATATTTGGTATTTTGGTTCCCAAGCAGTTTTTATAGGAATTGGTGAAACTTTAGCCTTAAATATTTGAAACACTTCCAACCACTTTGCTGGATTTCATTGGGAAGCATATTTATTTTGAACTTGAAACTTTCCAAGGGATGCAGAATTACAGATGCTGATATAAATATCTTGTATGTAGTATGTGAAGCCCAAGGTTTACACACTGAACTGTGGAATGGCCTTTGGCCATGTAGCAATGCTTCTGTCACTTGGAGCCAAGGGAAATCATGATCTTATGCCTAGATCAACAAGTAAGTGTACTATGTGAGTCTCTACTTCATTCAGGCTTATGCAGTTTCTCAATAAGTTCAAGGGCACACTCATAGCTTGTTGCAATATGGTCTATTGGAACTTGAAAGTAAGATATCCTATCAAAATCCAAGGGTCAGTCATACGCAAGTGTCAGAAGCACAGTTGACAATGTTAATAAGATTTGTGTTTTTTTTCTGGTAATTTATGTGATCTTAGTAGGTTCATATATCTAGTCATTCTTTATTAAAAAGTATGCTGATGATCTGTCTTTTTTCTATCATAGAAAAACTGCACCTGCCAGTAGTGAATAAATCCAGTGGTTCTTCCATCGATATGTATATCAAGGTAATATTTTTCCCTTTTTTTAAGATGTTACTTAAGAAATCTCAAAAGTCATTCTTAAGTAACAGGTAAATGCTCACTTAGCTCCTTTTAAAGGAGTGCTTAATACTTATTATAGGCCAGCTGATGAAATTATGTCTTCTTCAGGAAAAAGAGTTGGAAGTAAATACACAGTATTACATTGAATTACTGGCAAAAGGAATTGAGAAAAGACAAGAACATATTGCAAAGGATATTCAAATATCAAGATACTTTTTCCCACAGGAAGCAATTGATTATGGTATTGCTGATAAGATCCTCCCAAAACAGGGTTTGGCCATGGAGAAAAGGGTAAGCATTAACCATTTTTTATTCATTTATACTAAATGTCTTGCCTTAAAATTTAACCTAGGTTTGCAGGATTGTTGCTGAACATATTCTACACTTCCTTCTCATTATGTTATTTTCTTTGATTCTACATTGATAAATATTTTCATTCTATTTAATGACTTGCAGAACTATGATGAGATGCTTGCTCAATCAAAAGCTGCACGGATGAAATCTGGTAGGGCTGGTCCATTGGCTGCTCCAGCAGGCAGGCCCTAGGTATAGCTCATTGATGAGTTACCTTTTCTAGTTAGCATGAGTTGTTCAGAGATTGCTACAACTATCATTGTTGGAAGAATTTGTATAACCTAAAAGATGTATCTTAATACGACCCTTATCAATCTATGTTATTTTCTAGCATGCATACAATGCTTTGTATATTGTCAAAATTGCAATGAGATTTTGGATAGGTTGTAACCAAACATTCAAGGAAATAGGATTAAATACCTAATGAAAGCAAGCACTCCAGAAAATGTAAATAATGTATTTCATTGATATTCTCTGCGTCTATGATCTGTTGTTTATAATGTCAGATTTTGCTTAATTACACATCTTGTTTGTGTGTTTTGGATTTTATTGCATAAAATATTTTAAGCCCTACATTTTATGTGAACTTTTCACCCATCATCAGGGAAACCAACTGTAAGATAGAAAGCAGTGTTGAGTGGGCTTGTATAAGGTAGGAGGGAAAATCAGGCTATATACAAGGTAGAAGGGAAAGGAGAGGAGGATACCATCCTCCTCTCCTTTCCCTTCTACCTTATATATATTATATAGCCCGTGAATTTCTCTCCTACCTTACACATAGCATATGACTTTCCCTCCTACCTTATATTAATAAATAGGTGCACTCCTCATTTGCAACCTTGATTTCCAACTGATTGGTTTCCCTGATTATGAGTGAAGAGTTCATCTGAAACGTTGGGTTTGAAATCTCTTATGCAGTAAAATCCAATAATCACATAAGAAATATGTACACCTGCAGATATCTGCATTCTAATATAATTATAGCCTATTGCAAGCCATTTTCCGTTTTTTCCATGAATCTTTTAGTTTGGAAACAATGTTCGTTGCTTGTTTATTCAGCAATCCTAACTCCTGAACGGAAAATCAATTTATTTGATGCAAAAAACTCTTTTCATTGAACTTGATACACTTGAAAACTTATGTACATTCATGGGTATGGGTTTCCTCTTCAATTATTAATGCTACTGGTGTAGAAAAGATAAAACTTAGCATTGTCTTGGGTATTTAGATCCACCCGAATGTCATGAATGAAACAAGGTTGTAAGATTTAATTTTGTTTGATCCACTCATACACATTGGGCTTAATCAAACTTTGGTTTTGCATACAATTAACCATATCACAAGATAAACTCCTTTTCTTTCCAAGAAAAGCCTCACAAGATTCTCCCCTCTTCCCTGGAATATCTTGATGGAGGGCAGCTCAACAACTAGCTGCAATGGTGGTTGGTAACCCAGTTTGACTCAACAGGACTTGAACCTCAGCCAGACTAGAACTGGAGACCTTACAGTGAACTCCACCTTGAAACAACCTATTTGAACTGATTGAGATAACCCATTGGGCTTCACAAGGTGAACCCTTTCCATATGGTCAAACCATATTGGTTGTCAGGTTCATTTACAAACTGAAAATGAAGCTGGTGAAGACAATTATGACTCTAATCCAACCACAAAAGTTTTAATGCCAAGTCTACAAGATAATTTTCGTACACTAGATTGGGTTATGTATCATAGTTCTTTTGAAAATACGTTGTTGGAGATATTTTTATGTAGTTTGGTTGGTTGCTTTGTTAGAGTCACACCTCCAGAATTTGCCTTGAATCTATGTTCAAGAAAATTTGTCAGTTTGAAGGCTAAATTTGAAATTGCTCATAATGTGATTGGTGTTCAGTTATTTGGCTCATATTTTTTAGCTAACTTTGCTTCTCCATATTTTTCTTTATGTCTTCTGACCAACTTGCTTGTCTGTCACAACTCTTGATTTTTTTTCTTTTCCCCGTAGACGATAAAGAATTTGTTTGAGTAAAAATTAGCTAGGAACTTGGTGACGAGGTAGACATTTGAACTAGAAATACAATCTTCAACTGAAAGGTGGCCTATTTTGACATCGTGAATTTATGCTTTAAATGCTCACAAGTTCATTGGATAAATGGATGCTAGCTCGACTCATCCATTCCTCTTGTTAAATTCATATTGTTTTTAATCTAAAAAGATTAATAGTATGCATTGAAGATTCCAAATAAATTTTGTTTCTGAAGTTGTACAATATCCCAGATACCAAAATGGTGCTTGGATAAAAAGTCCGTGATGGAAAGAAGCAGTTATAAATGGTGAAAGTTTCATTTTTGAACCCTTCTTGGGGAAAACACACTACTATTTGAGATTGGTACAAATAAACCCTCTCTTATTTGTTTTAACATCATGTGATACATTTTAATTCCTAATAAAGTGATTTGCCTAAGGGCGCCTATCAAGTGTCGCCCTTTCTTGTGTTTAGTTTTTTTTCCTTTGTTGCACTTGCTTTTGGGTTCGCTCTTTCTAGGGAATCACTCCTTTTGGTTGTTGAATGTCCTAGTGATCTGTGTAATTATATATGTACTATTCCCTATAGTCACTCGTCTTGGATCTGGTATCCTAATAGGATCACTAACCCTAGACCTAGGAGGAATATGTGATGTAGCTTCCACCACCGGGATGGAAGGTGCAATGTGACTAGTGCTCCCAAACCTCTTCGCATGGTAAGGAATGAGAGTGCCCCCAGGCATAGTGTTAGGCTCAAACTCAGATTCGACATGAAATTCCAAATCATGTGTGGGAAAACAAGACATACCAAAACTACCATAACTAGTGCTTGCGGGTTCAAAATGAGTCTCATCATCCTCCGGCATTCCATACCGACGATGAGTCAATGGGGAATCAACCCTAGAGTAAGTAGGTCGATCATGAAAGGTTCCTATCTCAGAAACCATAGGACCTAACGAATTCAATTCAGGTGAAGGGTCATAGGTAGGAGTAAACTCCCCATCTTCCACCTGAATGGGAGAAGGTGGTTCAGGAATACCTTCTATATGGTCTCCCATGGCATGTGAATCAATGTGCGAAGTAGTCCGCCTGGATTGTATATTTCTCTCTCCCAAAGGAGGAGGAGATGTAGAAGGAAGAAGTCCTACTAAACGATGAGAACGGCGAGGATCCACACCTGAATCCACAATGACTCAAAAAAATATAAAAGACTCTCTATCTACGCAAACCCTAGGCAAGCTAACATGCACAGAGCAATCACCAATAAAATCTAAAGCCAAATGCAAGCAATCAAGGGTAGGATAAGTGAGCTCCCAAATGAAGCAGGTATGTCTCGCCTAGGAGAGGCTTGAGACTCCCATACACAACAAGCGGAGGTACGTAACCAATTATTGTGGCTCTCAGCTTCAACATGTAAAGCGACTGTGCTGTCCGACCCCAACCTGGTCAGGACACCCGCAGAATAACCCCTGCAAAGTACCCCCTCGATATCCTAGGTAAGGCCACTAAGGTCACCTCAATATAATCAATGCTCAAGCAGATAGTTGCAGGAGGGATTGACTGTATGGGCAGGGTAGCAAAGCTCGAAACTCTCGAAAGAGACCCCAGATACGAATACAATCCTGGAAATATCTCTGGTGCTACTCAGTTATGACTAGGGGTCATCCCAATCAATAACCACTCACACTGCCTCGTTCTTAACTCCCTTTTGAGAGGAGGATCCTAAGAAACACTGGTTATACCAAGGATTTCACACACTCACCTGGACAGACACATACATGTTGTTGTTTAGTGGTCTTGGAGAATTTACTCACAATGAACTATTCCAAGACCCTAAAACCTAATCTTGTTGATGAACCCTATCAAATGAAATAGTGTAGTTCATTTTAATTAAGCCTTGATTTTAATTGGCTTTATTACTCAAAAGAGGGATATGGCCGTGCAACTAATGGTGTTATGACACAACATGAAGTAAAATGCACACCTAACAATCAATGCAAATGCATTGTGTTCATGAAAATAGGGTATGCTACTACGTGAAATGCAAAATTTCCTATATGAAATCCTAACTAATACTCCAAAGCAAATCTAGTGCAAGTACTATGCAAAATGCAAAATGAAATGCATGATGATAAGCAAATATTTTTGGATTTTTTGAAAAAAAATGAGATACAAAAAGCAAAAGAATGATTCTACAACCCCCAGACTCTGCAATCACACTCAAGCAGCACTAAGGTAAAATAAATCTAATGCACTAATCCCAAAACAAAAAATAAAAAATGCAAGGACAAGAACATTCTTAAAAAAGAAATTTACCCTAAAAAAAATGTCTCTGGTAAGAAACAGAAGTGTATATAGACTTTGGCAGTATCAAAGGAGACTCAGCAATCATCAAAATTCACCCAGCAACCATTTAACTTCCTCTAAAAGGAAAAAATAAGGGCATACGTGACTGTTCGCAGTAAACCTACGTGTATACACGAAAATAGTAGAGAAACCCATGGGTATATGTGACTGTGAGTTCAAAACTCGCGTATAGGAAGAAATGTGCATAAAAATCAAGGCAAACAAACAAGCTGAGACAAACTTCACTCCAATTAGGCACTACCAGGAAAACATGCCCCTAAACCCGACACAGAAACAAGAGAGAAAGAGCAATTCAAAGTCATTGAATGCCGATAGAAAATCCCCAAAGGACAACTACTAGGAACTCCCCAGCGGAGTCACCAATTCTATTACAGAGAGAAATTCCTATGGATTGGGGTACCACAACAGACAGCTTGACTCCAGAAATCAATCCTTTCCAATATGCAATAGAAATTAAATATCTAACACTAAAGGATCAGACCTTGTACCTTACTCTAGATGGTTGAAGTAGATCCCTGTTGAGCTTTCCAAGTTCAGCTTGAATTGATAGATTACTTCCTCAACAACAAGTAAAAAATACAAGAATACTCTATATATTGGTGTTAGATCTATTCTAGCATATATAATCAACAATGTATAAGCATTTGAAAACATCCCATGGATAAAATATTCATTCAAACATACATTATTGGACATGAAAAGATATTTCTATTAATATAAAATCAAAGATTACAATGGATACAACCTTTGTCGGCACGACTGTGAATTGGAGAAACTGAATCCCCCACTTGGGTCTCCACCACCTCAATCCTCCATCTCTCGATAGAAAGCTCACAAGCAAAAGACAAGCTTGGGAAGAACACAAAAGTGCTCCAAGAGACAAAGGGATGCAAACTCAAGCATAAGTTCTAGCAACAATGGACTGTAGTTTCTTTGCTCTCAATTCTCTCATATGCCTTCAATGTACCATAGAATTCCTTATATATCTTTTCAAAGGGGTAATGAAAGGTCAAATCCGAGCGATCTCAAGGCATAGGGAAGGCCAGGAGTCAAGTGAGTCAGATCCATGTCAAGGAAAACTCCAAAAAGATTTGGATTTTGTACACATCCTGATGTACGCGGTTTTAGTGGTCAAACACGTGTAAATACATGATTAGGGGTTTAAAAGTCACGTATATGGATTTTCACATGTTTTTAGGGATGGTCAAGGAAACATCAAAGGACAAAAAATGGTCCAAGGGGTCTAAGGAGTCTGTAGAGGGACAGGGGAAAGGACATACAAGTGTGATTCACCTGGAGTGGTAAAATCAGCTATAACAGATGCCCCCTAATGTGTGAAGTCAGAGGGGTCATACGATGGCCGAAATACATTATAATTCCATCCCAGAAGTGGAGTGATGAAGGATCCCAAATGGAAGACTAGCCACCCAATCATCATAGTACAATGATACAACTCTGCACATAACTACAAATACATATAGCAGTCCCAGATACATAAGAGTACAATGGCCATGAATAGGCATGATACGAGATATCACATAAGTGGTCATCGCCATGTACAATATACATAGACCATAATCTCCATGATGAAGATATACAAAGGATCATGATCTCCATAATGGCTGAAGATATACAATGGATCAAGATCTCCATAACAGCTGGAAATGTCTGACATATACTGGAATCAAGTCACGAGAGTTGAAATCTCATGAACACTGACACGATCAAGGAGGTAGCATATAAGAGATGCCACTAAGCTGGAAGGTCTTCTACACAAACCAATATGAGTACATGTCCTACTATGTGAATAGAGGTGTCAAGGGCAAACATAGTAGTCCATATTCTGATTACCGGTTATTAATGTATATTGTTAACAGACGCGAGATCACCCACCGATAATGAAAATGGGAATCAAGGTACTAGAGTGCAAACTAACAAGTGTGAATAAATGTGTTGAGGTTAAACACTTGAGAGGATCCATTGATCAGGGGACATTGATGTATTCCCAAAGATTGTTGATGGTGAGAGAACCTGCCACTAATGACTGTAAGTCTCAAGGCACTAAAAATGACTCTAGATTCCAATCCCAGAATAAATGATCTGAAGTCGATGGGATGAAATCCACTGGAAGGAGGGCATTAAGGCATCCCCCATCATCCAACATGAGGTACACAACAAAGTTGTATAATGTGGAAGGACTCGGTCATAAGGTGCACGAACAAGTAACTATACCGGGAATGGCCGACATGAAAAGTCAAGATAACCGAGGAATGGATGACTCAGGTTTCAATTTCCTTCGAACAAGAGCATAACGGTGTATGGTGACTGAATAAAGGAAGCATAGACTCGATATACAAACTGGGAAATCTCTGTGACATAGGAGGCATCGATAGAGGCTCCATGGGGATTGGAAGCTTAACCAGTCAGTGGAGATAAAATCAGATAAATGAGTACAACTCATAAAGTCAAACTATAAAACCAACCAATGGATGTGATATATAGTGCTCTGCTCGAAGGTGACACAACTCTATAGATTCCAAAGATAACATCTTTCCTTGTCCGCATTTTTGGTTTTTTGATTTTTTTGGACTTTTTCAAATATTTAAAAAGCTTGAAAAAGAATAAAACTGCTTTATAGTTATAGACTAGGAGGAGACGAGTGTCACAGGGGAAAATAAACTAGTTCCAAGTAGTGGAACATACCTATGCTCAATGCAAGGACACATGTGTAGGATATCGACACTTGGGGGAAAATCCCCTCCCGGTAAAAAAGGAATGAAGCTGCAAAGGATATAAAAGATGGCTCTGCATGGCTAGACATGAGACAAGCTCGGGCTATATGGCTAAAACTCAATGTCAGGGAAGCAGGCATAAATCTCATTAAGGTAGGCAAAGCTCATGATAATGCAATTACAACTTGACATACGGGAGTCCTGAGGGAAATAGGCCAGAAAAAGATCAAGAGGAGTATGAGGCTCTTGCAAAATGTCATGGCAGTAGTATACAACGAACTCCCACACCCTAAAGGACAAAATGTCAGCATGGGCACCAAATGCAAATAAGGCGCTAACTAGGGTACCCATGTAAGGTTAAGCTCTACCACTCATACCATGGCACTTATAAAACGACAAGAAGGTTCTGTGACATAATAGAGTGGGTTCGTACCTAAGGTTAGGTTGAAATAGTCATAAGATCATGCAAAATGCAAACGGTGATGAAACCTAACCTATATGCTAGTTTAGACATGATACCTGAGATCGGCACGAACGAACCAATCCAATGACTAAAACGACACTCAAAAAGCTCTCCTACATCATGAATTAGGTAAAAAATGTTCCAAAATGATTAGAAATAGTTGGTCCTAGAATGGAGAGAGCATGAACATGGTGATGTAGAGGAGGAAGTAAGGGCCGATCTAATGGCTCAACAAGCACTGTGTGCATGTGGACTCTATAATTTTTGGTGTCTTGGTGGTTTGAGGGCCAAACCAAGACTATTGTAGATGCTGGTGGATTACTGGGATCCAGACTCTGATTCCTTCCAAATAGATGGGATGTCCCTCACTATAGAGGTGGAGGACATATACTTTATTATTGGACTTTCCCAACGGGGGGGAGTAGTGAACCTTCGTTCTCGTGGTGGGCCCAGAGGTGGCCTGACTATCGATGAGTACATTGCGGTGTACTACTATCCAAACATAGAGAAGGTGGGGAGTCAGGTCCCAACCAACTCTATACAGGTGCTGTGCCTAAAGGCCATACTATTGACATTGGGCAGGATAGTAGGCTTCGCTTCACTCCACCAGGCCTCGCGGCCTCTGATGTTCTATGCAGTGGAGTGCATGAGACCCACAGTCTATGACTGAAGCACTACACTACTGAGCAACATGAAACATCAGATCAGTGAGTGTAAGGCAGAAAGAGTGCATAACTTCAGGTTCAGCAGCATATTGAGCACATTTTTCTTCGAGCATGTTCCAGGATTGAGCCCCAGAGTTGACGTTCCTCTTCACGGGGTTTGAGATCCAGCCCAATGGCGTTGGGTAGATGCGATGCAAAGACTTGGGGAGGTAGGGTGGCCAACCCCTATCCAACTAATTTATTTTCATGGTGGCGACGACAGATAGTTGCCATCGATGACTACCCCTATGCGGGGATATATTTCCGGGGGGACCCGGACATGCCGCTACCACCAGGATCGACATATGGTGACATAGGTAACGAATCTCGACCCTCTCTTTTAATTTTTGAGTTATTTAATTTTTTTATGTTTTCTAATTATATGGAATCAAAAGACATATTTTTGGGTGACAATACATAGTGACAAGTACCATTTGTATGCAGATGTGGGACCACGGTGGCTTGAAGGCTTCCCTCATCACAGACGGAGGGGGAGAGGAGATGATATCACGGGTGTGGATGCGGAGCGCACGCTCTAGTGCATTCATACCAATTTTGTGAGGCTGACGCACAGGTTTCCCATGGCGCAAGTCAAGGACTTGCCTGAGTCTATGCAACGCCAGGTGGTGGGTGTACCACTAGCATGGGTACGACTATTCCGATGGCTAGGTAGAGCCGTAGTGACCTTCCATGATCACAACCCCCCTCCTCCTCCATAGGCTTAGATACTTGGGAGTTATACATTTTGTATTACCGTGTATTATATTTTGGTGGCTCGAGAGCCCCATTTTTGTATCATGACACTATGTATTACCATATTTTGGATGTTATATATAATTTTTTTATGGTGATCGGTTTATTTATTTACATGTGTAAAAATTTGTGCTTGTGATGAGTTTATTTTGTATGAAACAAATGCCAATCTAACACGTAGTTAGCATATGAGTCATCAACTTGATTATTAATTCTTGGAATATGTATGTATGTTATATTGTCAAATTGTCATTCTAATAATCTCACACGTAAGAATATTCTTACTAACGTCGGATCTCTAACATGGGACAAACCATTCAGCTGTGACACTACTAACTCTGAATCAAGATGTACCTCAAGAGAGAGAACACCATGTGAAATGGCATCCCATAGAAGCTCAATAATGACACTATATTCAACAACATTGTTGGAAGATGGCCGCAAACATATGCCTCCTAAAGACAGTACTTGACCCATTAGGAGTATAAATCACCCAAGTAGCAGAGGTTGAGTGTTGAGTGTGACGACTCGCACCATCCGTGAATCCTATGTAGGTGGAAGATTCCATTGACATCTGCCAAAAGGAAATGGAAACTAATCACAAACCCGATCACTATAAGAAAAATACCTAACTATACAAAGCTGTACAATAATATACAATAACCATCCTTGGCTAAGAATAATGCATAGTATTTCTTGAGATAGAGCCCATTTCTATGCTTTGCCAAGGTCGTTCCCTCATAATCCACCAACTCATAAGCACCCTTCTCTAACACATGTTTGATGACGTAAGTACCACACCACATGGGGTTAAACTTTCCTGCCCCAAAGGGTTCTTTCAGTTGATCCCACAAAAGGACCATGTCTCCCTCACTAAACCTCCTTGGATGGATAGATTTATCGTACTAGACCTCTACACGACGTTTATTTACTTCTAGAGCCACCAAGGCATCTCGACGCTGCTCATCAAGTTGCTCAAGGTGGACCAAATGCTCCTCCAATGGTGAAGTGTCTGGTAAGAGTTCTACAGCTAGCTTCAAAGAAGGAATCTCGCATTCGACCGACAATATCGACTCCACTTCATGTACAAATTGATATGGAGAAAAACCCATGGCAGTATTAACAACGGTTCTATACGCCCACAAAGCAAGATATAACATGATGTGCCAATTATTCTTGCTCTATGCGATGGTTCGTTGGAGAATGGATTTGAGTGATTTATTCACTACTTCTACCTGTCCATTCGCTTGAGGGTAGTAAGAGGAGGAATGCTCTTTCTTGTACCCTAACTTTGATGCCAAATCTTCCATCATACGATTCTGAAAGTGCGAGCCATGGTCAGTGACAAGCTCTTTCAGAATTCCAAATTGAGTAATAATCTGGTTGAAAATGAAGTGCACAGTTGTCTCACTGTCGGATTTAATTGTAGGCATAGCCTCAGCCCATTTCGTGAAGTAATCAATAGCCACTATGATATGATGATGCCCCCCAGTTGAATATGGGTTACAATCCATAAAATCAAGCCCCCACCTATTGAAGGGACCGACGGTGATGATGGGATGTAACTGGGCAGGTTTCGAGCACATATTACATGCAAACATCTGGCAAGGGTGGCACCTCTTGACCGCATCTACACAATCCTTAAAGATCAACGGCCAGAAATAACTCGCTCTTAAGATTTTTTGGGCCATAGAAAGCCCAGATAAATGACCAACACACACCCCTCCGTGGAAATCATTCAGCACTACCTCATCCTCTTCATGAGTTAAACAATGTCATAAAATGGAATCTACCCCACGGCGGTACAAAGTGTTATCCACTATGAGGTAGTTCTTAGACACGTGATGTAATCGTCATTGTTCATCCTGTGAGAGGTGAGTAGGGAACTTCAATGTTTGTAAATATATAATGATATCCCCATACCATGGGTCTAAAGTTGAGATTAAGAAGATGTGTTCATTGACAAACATATCTTCACAAACCAACTCCTTTGCCTCGCTTGGGAAATCCGATATAAGCTCTGCAAAAATTAACGATTTCTTTGACTTTGCTGAAACAAGTTCGAGATCGAATTCTTGCAGGATGACAATCCATTTATTATATTTTCCCCCAATCATCCTTTGAGTGAGGAAGAATTGAAACAGATTGACATGGGCTACAACCAAGGTCTGGCGAAGGAGAATATAATGTCTCAACCATTGAACAGCATGTACAGTAGCTAAAGCAAGCTTCTCAACATGAGAATAACGAATCTTTGCATCAATAAGGTTCTGGCTCAGATAGTATATGACATGCTCTTGGAGCTCCTCATCCTCTTGAACCAGAACCATACCAATCGTCTCCCTAGACATGTGCACGTAAAGTAGAAAATCACGGCTATAGTCTGGGGGACTAATCACTGGGGCTGATGCTAGGGCTCTCTTGAGTGCATCAAAGGACTCTTGGGCTTGCTCATCCCAACAAAAGGTGGTGTCCTTCTTCAACAGACGCATGAAGCCTCTAGTCAAATTGGCAAAATTGACAACAAATATCCGTAAGAAGTTTTCCATACCTTGTAAACATTGAAGATGACAAATATTCTTTAGGGGAGACAACTGAAGTATTTCCTCAACCTTCAAAGGGTCGACTCTTATACCCTCTTTAGAAAAAATGAATCCTAACAAGCGACTTGACTTCACACAAAAGATGCACTTATGAGGATTTAACCTAACCAAATAATGGCAGCATATTTCGAATACCAATCTCAAGTGATAGGAATGACGCATTCTCATATGAGAATGAGCAGCAAGGTCATCCAAAAACACTTCGATAATTAACTTGAGATCGTGGAAGATCAAGGTCATCGCCCGCTGAAAAGTAGCTCCGACATTCTTAAGGCCAAAAGGCATTTTCCGATATGCAAACGTTCCCCAAGGACAAATAAATGAAGTCTTATGTTGGTCCTCAGGTTTAATCTGTATCTGATTATATCTGGAAAAGCCGTCCATAAAGGAAAAAACCTCGCTATCCACACACTCATCCAAAATATGATCAATAAATGGTGTGGGGAAATTGTCCTTAGGACAGGCATGATTGAAAGCTCAGAAATTAGTACATATGTGGATCTCTCCTTGCTTCTTATCCACCGGAACAAGGTTTGGAACCCACTCCGTCAAGGGAATGGGATAGATAAAACCAGCTTTCAACAGTTTCTCTATCTCTGCCATAATCACGGGTGCTTTCCTTGGATTCACCGCACGCAAGCGTTGTCGAATAGGCTTAGTGTTGGGATAAGTCTTAATCTCGTGTTCAACAATACGAGGGTCGATTCCTATCATTTCATCATAAGACCAAGAAAATATATCATGGAATTCTTTAAACAGCTCGGTGTATTCTTGAATCTCAGCATGGGAACATTCTGCCCCAATATAGACATTCTCTATCCTGCCAGGACCGCGAGAGATATTGATAGGAATCGTTGAAGATATGTTTGCCATGTTTCCATCAACCATCATACCAGGAGAGCTTAATGGAACCATAGGACTACCAAATCTCTCACTAAGAACTGCCCTAAAGTCCTCACGCTCCAAGCTATCAAGCTTAGGAAGAAAGTAAGATCTATGATGGAGTTCCTCCCATGGTGGCTCAACTCCCGACATAGCCTCAATAATCGCTTCATCTGAAGGGAAAACAGTATCAAGGAAGTTGTGTGTGTGAGAAGACTGTACTTCCCATGTCGATAGTACATAAGGGTCCTCCTCTTCCTTCCATGAAGAGGAAGGACTAGGCTCTGCAACACACTCGAGATTAGCTTGATAAGCTATCATAGTTTCCGGCAACGGCACGTCTGTCAGGATGGGCTCACTTAGAGTACTCGGAGGAGGAATAATCCAAGGATATTCCATATGGCTTGTGTGAAAAGACACTGATCTCATAGATTTCGAAGCCTCATCGAAACTAGACCCTATCATCAGGATCGGTGCAGGACAACTAAAGCTTCCCATGAGGGATGGATACATGCCTACACCCACACTCCCAGTTTTCGACTGAGAATGTTCAACGATCGGGATTGAAGCTCCTGAAGATGCGATAATAGATGGATTCTTGAATGACGTTTGATCAATCGTGACTATCTTCCCTTTAAATGGAAAGCATACAACATGAAATAGGGAAGATGGAATGGCTTGCATACTGTACATCCAATTCCTACCTAACAAGAGATTGTAGTCAAGGGGCACATCAACCACCTCAACCTCTATAGCAACGGTCTTCCCTCCCAAATGGACCTTAAGGGAAGGAAAGATGTCATGTAGCCTAAAAAATATCCCATCAAATGTAGTTAACATGGTCGCTGATTTAAACAGCTTAGGGGAACCTAAACCCTTCCAACACGATAAAGACATCACAGAAGCAACAACGCCTTCGTCAATCACAGTGCGTTTGACAGTCATGTTAAGACATTCTACGTGAATCAAAAGAGACACATAGTAAGGAAAGCGAGGTGGAAGTCCTGCAATTTCAAATTTAATCATGGAGGAAAAATCATCATCATTCACACCAAGGGTAGAAAGCAAAGCCTTCCTTTGTGAAGGACAACTCTGAAGCAATTCCAATGCAGACATCGCACAAGGAGTGTGGCCCAAATCCTTGCCAGCTGAGTAGTTCTGGGTGGCTCAGGAATTAGGATTGTTCCCTGAATGCTTAAGGACTCCCTTAGGAATGTGAGGTGCAGCTTTAGGTTTATCCATAGGTTTCTCAATACGCAAAAGAGACCTTGGTTGATCTGGTTCCTTTCCTGGGCTGGGTTGTGACGAACCATAGTCCTTCGTACGGGTCACAACTTTCGTAGCACGTACCCTGTTAATGCAACCATGACCACTAACCTCCGGTGGATCTTGATCACCACCAGATTGATCATGGGTCCTTGAGTTCATATTTTGATTGTGTGGTAAAGGGTCAGTTAGCACAGCTGGGTCCTGTTCCAAGAATCTCGAGGCTTCATCAATACGAGGGTACAAGTAAGTGAGGTGATCATCCTTACACAACTTGCAAGGGAATTTAACCTTACGTTTAGCTTGCTTGTCCCCCCCAGCATTACGGGTGTTCTTGTCATTATTAGCATTGTCATTCTTATTCCCACCCTTACGAATATTCTTACCCTTGTTTTTATTCCATCCGATCTGCTGGTTACCCTTCTGGTCTGACGATTGTACTGAAAGTACACTTGCCATTTGGGCAGGTTGAGGCGAAGCCGTGGCTTGTCCTGAAGCAGATTAGTTGATTGACAATTGACTAACTTGTTTTACAACCGAATCCGCAAGTTTATCACTTGCACAACCAACAATGCCATCGGCATGTGGTCCAGGTTTAACTTTGGGGTTGAAACTAGAACGCAGAGCATTGGGAGTGATCTCAGATAACGAACTGGACTGAGCATAAATCAAGTCCATTTCCTGCACCCTAAAAATTGTTTGTTCCTCATTTTGCACTCTGGATGTAGAAACATCCTTCGCTATATACGGCAATAACGACTTAAGGAACCATTTGAGGAGGAATTTCGATGGTATAAAGAATTTAATTAACCTCTTCCATCTATGCCACTCTTGGATATGATCCAAGATATGTGTGGCTTTATCCTACCGAAATGTTGACAAGATTTCAGTACCAACATCATAACACACTGGTAGCTGGAAGTGGTTAAGAAAAGTCATCGCTAGATCATCGAACAAAGCGAATGCCTCCCTAGGTAGCTCTATATACCATTTCATGGTAGGCCCTATAAGGGTGCGTTGAAATAGCCTTAAACGGATGGAGTCCTAGTGTAAGTAATTTGAAGAGCACCATAGGTGAAAGGTAGTAACATGTTCTCTTAGATTCTCTCCCGGTTTTCCCTCGAACTTGGGTATGTTTGAGGGAATCTTAGTAGGGTTAGCCAGCCAAGCCGGGTCATGAGCTACAGGATCATTTGTCAATCTTGACAAGTCAGGAAGATTCAACATTGCAAGGAAAGGGAGCCTAGAATGATGACCTCTATGGACCTCTCCCTGATAGTTTTGATTCACATAGGTCTGATTACCACCATGGCCGTGGCCATAGTGCCTTCCTCCCATTTGACCCGTATAGGGTGGCATGGAAGCACCATAGTGTGGTGGACCTTGACTATTCAGAGCTACAAAGCCGTAATTTGGAGAGTAAGCAGGTTGTTGATACCCACCCCCATAAGGTGAAGAACCCTGTCCATACTGCACCCCATAATAGGGTCCATAAGTCATCGCATGAGATGTCCCATGAGACACTCCGTAAGTATAAACATACGCTCCAGAAGTAGGAATATACATCCCGGAATTAGGAATGTGACCTCTAGAAGTATGAACATGACCTCCTGAAACAACGGGTGGTGCATGAAGCTAAGACACTACCGGTCTAGTAACCGCAGTATGGACATAACTCGTAGCAACGTTCCGGCCCGAAGGACCACGTGAATGAGGTGGAGGGTGAACATTCGAAGAACTAGGGATAGAGGAAGAAGGGATCTGTGTAATTATGTACGTACTATTCCCTATAGTCACTTGTCTTGAATTTGGTATCCTAACAGGATTGCTAACCCTAGACCTAGGAGGAATATGTGATGTAGCTTCCACCACCGGGATGGAAGGTGCAATGTGACTAGTGCTCCCAAACCTCTCCGCATGGTAAGGAATGAGAGTGCCCCCAGGCATAGTGTTAGGCTCGAACTCAGATTCGACATGAAATGCCAAATCATGTGTGGGAAAACTAGACATACCATAAGTACCATAACTAGTGCTCGCGGGTTCAAAATGAGTCTCATCATCCTCCGACATTCCATACCGGCGATGCATCAATGGGGAATCAACCCTAGAGTAAGTAGGTCGATCATGAAAGGTTCCTATCTCAGAAATCATAGGACCTAATGTAGTCAAGTCGGGTGAAGGGTCATAGGTAGGAGTAAACTCCCCATCTTCCACTTGAATGGGAGAAGGTGGTTCAAGAATACCTTCTATATGGTCTCCCATGGTGTGTGAATCCATGTGCGAAGTAGTCTACTTGGACTGCCTATTTCTCTCTCCCAAAGGAGGAGGATATGTAGAAGGCAGAAGTCCTACTAAGCAATGAGAACGGTGAGGAACCGCACCCGAATCCACAATGACTCAAAAAAATATAAAAGACTCTCTATCTACGCAATCCCTAGGAAAGCTAACGTGCACAGAGCAATCACCAATAAAATCTAAAGCCAAATGCAAGCAATCAAGGGTAGGATAAGTGAGCTCCCGAATGAAGCAGGTATGTCTTGCCTAGGAGAGGCTTAAGACTCTCATACACAACAAGCAGAGGTACGTAACCAATTATTGTGGCCCTCAGCTTCAACGCGTAAAGCGACTGTGCTGTCCGACCCCAACCTGGTCGGGACACCCGTAGAATAACCCATACAAAATAACCCCCTCGATATCCTAGGTAAGGCCACTAAGGTCACCTCAATATAATCAATGCTCAAGCAGACAGTCACAGGCGGGATTGACCGTATGGGCAGGGTAGCAAAGCCCAAAACTCTCGAAAGAGCCCCCAAATATGAATACAATCCTGGAAATATCTCCGGTGCTACTCAGTTATGACTAGGGGTCATCCCAATCAATAACTGCTCACATTGCCTCGTGCTTAACTCCATTTTGAGAGGAGGATCCTGAGAAACACTAGTTATACCAAGGATTTCACACACTCACCTGGACAGACACATACATGTTGTTGTTTAGTGGTCTTGGAGAATTTACTCACAATGAACTATTCCAAGACCCTAAAACCTAATCTTGTTGGTGAAACCTATCAAATGAAATAGTGTAGTTCATTTTAATTAAGCGTTGATTTTAATTGTCTTTATTACTCAAAAGAGGGATATGGCCATGCAACTAATGGTGTTATGACATAACATGAAGTAAAATGCACACCTAACAATCAATGCAAATGCATTGTGTTCATGAAAACAGGGTATGCTACTACGTGAAATGCACAATTTTCTTCAAATGATAAATGCAGACTTTCCTATATGAAATCCTAACTAATACTCCAAAGCAAATCTAGTGCAAGTACTATGCAAAATGCAAACTGCAATGCATGATGATAAGCAAATATTTTTGGATTTTTTGAAATAAAATGAGATACAAAATGAAAAAGAATGATTCTACAACCCCCACACTCTGCAATCACACTCAAGCAGCACTCAAGCAAAGCACTAAGGTAAAATAAATCTAATGCACTAATCCCAAAACAAAAAATCGAAAATGCAAGGACAAGAACATTCTTAAAAAAGAAATTTACCCTAAAAAAATTTCTCTGGTAAGAAACAGAAGTGTATACAGACTCTGGCAGTATCAAAGGAGACTTAGCAATCATCAAACTTCACCCAGCAACCATTTAACTTCTTCTAAAAGGAAAAAATAAGGGCATACGTGATTGTTCGCAGTAAACCTACGTGTATACATGGAAATAGCAGAGAAACCCGCGTGTATACACGACTGTGAGTTCAAAACTCGCATACAGGAAGAAAGGTGCATAAAAATCATGACAAATAGACAAGCTGAGACAAACTTCACACCAATCAGACACTACCAGGAAAACATGCCCCCAGACCCGACACAGAAACAAGAGAGAAAGAGCAATTCAAAGTCATTGAATGCCGATAGAAAACCCCCAAAGGACAACTACTAGGAACTCCCCAGCGGAGTCGCCAATTCTGTTACAGAGAGAAATTGCTATGGCTTGGGGTACCACAACAGACAGCTTGACTCCAGAAATCAATCCTTTCCAATATGCAATAGAAATTAAATATATAACACTAAAAGATCAGACCTCGTACCTTATTTCGGATGGTTGAATTAGATCCCCATTGAGATTTCCAACTTCAGCTTGAATTGATAGATTACTTCCTCAACAACAAGTAAACAATACAAGCATACTATATATATTGGTGTTAGATCTATTCTAGCATTTATAATCAACAATGTATAAGCATTTGAAAACATCCCATGGATAAAATATTCATTCAAACATACATTAATTGACAGGAAAAGATATTTCTATTAATATAAAATCAGAGATTAGAATGGATACAACCTCTGTCGGCACATTTGCGAATCGGAGAAACTTAATCCCCCACTTGGGCCTCCACCACCTCAATCTTCCATCTCTCGATAGCAAGCTCACAAGAAAAAGGAAAGCTTGGGAAGAACACAAAAGTTCTCCAAGGGACAAAGGGATGCAGACTCAAGCATAAGTTCCGTCAACAATGGACAATAGTTTCTTTGCTCTCAATTCTCTCATATGCCTTCAGTGTACCATAGAGTTCCTTATATAGCTTTTCAAAGGGGTAATGAAAGGTCGAATTCGAGCGATCTCAAGGCATAGGGAAGGCCAGGAGTCAAGTGAGTCAGATCCATGTCAAGGAAAACTCCAAAAGGATTTGGATTTTGTACACATCCCGATGTACGCAGGTTTAGTGGTCAAACACATGTATATACACGATTAGGGGTTTAAAAGTCGCGTATATGGATTTTCACATGTTTTTAGGGATGGTCAAGGAAACATCAAAGGACAAAAAATGGTCCAAGGGGTCTAAGGAGTCTGCAGAGGGACAGGGGAAAGGCCATACAAGTGTGATTAACCTGGAGTGGTAAAATCAGCTATAACAATGGAGTAGAAACTGCTAAAAGTGGATACATGTAGCTGACTTTCTTGTTGTGCTCCTTTTTTTACAAAAGTATGTACCTGCAATCTTCTTCTTTATGTGGTTTTTTATTGCAGCAAGGACACCATGATTGCTCCTCTTTGGTCTTGCCATTGCATGAGTCTAAATTTTCATGAAAAATCCTTGGGTTTTTGCTCCTTTTTGTTTGGGATTTTCCTTGCTTGTGCCCTTCTTCCCCTCATTGGCTGCAAGTGTATCACTATTGAAGCATCAAGCAAAAACAACATTCCATGGCTACTAGTGTGAAGATATATCAATGCCAGAACATCATCAATCACTGGGAACCATCACATAGAAGCAAGGATCTAACATCGAAGAACATAGGCCACCCTCCATAAACATTTCACTCCTTGCTTAAGCATGTGAAAAAATTCTTGTGTGGACACCCATGAAAAACGGGGGGTAACACCTGGCATGGTGCAGGAGATTCTTAGTAACCTTGGTGCTTGCTAAGTTTGTAATCTATAGGTGACAGGTGGTTTCTGTTAAAAACCTTTTGTGTCTGTACTTGAAGCTATCTGACCAAAATTCCAATGTATTTGATTCTCCTGTGACTTTTCTGTTCTTTGCTTAATCTTTTAGCAATTGAGGAAAAATATCAAAGTTGTTTGATGATGAAACCTTTTTAGCAATTGGATAAAGGAAGTATGCATCTGATGTAAGGTTCCAATCCTGAGTAGTCTTTGCCTCATTTTTCTGTACATGACCAACTTTAAACTTAACTGACTTGTCTCCACTGAGTAGCGTGTTTCTGATCTCCTTATCAGAAACAACCAATGCATCTCCTGTGTCTTTTTTGTTCTTGCCTCAGTCTGTTAGCACTTGATGAAAATATCCCTAAGCCTTATAATGATGAACCTTTTTAGTAATTGGAAAAAGGGGCCCACAGGAGTGTGGTCTAGTGGCAAGCAACAAGGTAATCGGGCTTGTATTAACGTGGAGACCTGGGTTCAGAGCCCCCCAAGTGGGCTTTGATGAGGCCAAGTGCAAGTCTTGGGTGTGTACTTGAAGCTATATGACCCAAATTCCAATGTATTTGATTCTCCTGTGACTTTTTTGTTCTTTCCTTAATATTTTAGCACTTGAGTCAAACTCTCAGAGTTGCTTGATGATGAAACCTTTTTAGCAATTGGAGAAAGGAAGTATGCATTTGATGTAAGGTTCCAATCCTGAGTAGTCCCTGCCTCATTTTTTTGTACATGACCAACTTTAAACTTAACTGACTTGTCTCCACTGAGTAGCCTATTAGAAACAACCAATGCATCTCCTGTGTCTTTTCTGTTCTTGCCTCAGTCTGTTAGCACTTGATGAAAATATCCCTAAGCCTTGTAATGATGAACCTCATATGCATTTCAACCCAGTTGACAACTATTGAGAATTCTAATATAAAAGGGGAAATATGAGAAATCAGTTTGGAGCTTATATTAGTCTAAGAGCTAGTTGGTCACTGAAGTCTTCAATTATTAGTTTTTGGGGATTGGCGTAATCCCTTTGGCCTTGTTATAAATCCCATTTATTCCAAATAATCTTGCCTATCTATATTGTAAGCAGCTATAAAACTAGTTCAGAATTCTATTTTACAGAAAATTTGTACTCACAAAATTGCATGAAACAGTAACATTTTACAGTTCCTATAACTATAAAAGGACAAAAGCAAACTGTAGACTTTGAGAACCCTAAATTCTGAATGAAAATACAATTCAAAGGTCAGATTACCCCAAGGAAAACTACCCAGGGACAATTTGCATAACTCAAGCCATAGAGGATGGAAAACATTTCATCCTATATAGCCCCAAACCCACCAGAAATAAATACAAAAGCATTTGTGTTTAAAATTCTCTAGGCTATCCCATGAAAATTGAAATGAACTAGGAAATTTTATAGCTGAGTTATTCAACCATAGAAACGAGGTCCTAAAAACCCAACATCTTTGATCAAATTCCCGATTACATTTGTTTTCAATTTTCATTCTAAGAAGAGGCCCTATAGTACAGGTAGGCCTCAAGGAGGACTAAAGGTGAACAAAAACATAAAACATCACAAAAATGAGCTACTCACATAATGATCTGAACAAACCCAGATGCAAATAAGGCCATTATCAAGCTGTCTTAGCACAAAGCCTCCATGTTTCCAATTTGTATCTTGCATTTTCTAGTAGGGTAGATGATTAGTGTCTTGTAGCAGAGGAAGTTCCAGTACTTCAACCTTAAGGAGAAGAATTGCAGTAGAGGAACTTCAACCTTTTTTGAAGTTGTAATCTATGTTACACCTAAAACAGGGAAATGGGTAATGTGTCTAAAATGGGTGCAAGTTTCAGAATCAACACATTCAAAATCATAGGAAACAGAGAAATGACAGTACATGCATCATTAGAAACATTATACAGAGAAACACTGTAAACATATTGTTTCCTTAATTTTGAGAATAAGAAAATAAGATAAAGTTGAAGTACCATAAAGAGATCATTAACTCCTCTACTTAGAGATCATAGTTTGACAAGGTAAGTGCCAATGCTAGTTCCTAAAATATAACTAGTAACCTGTAATGGAAAGCAATATGTTCATGGTCCAATGCTAGTGTCTAGTTGTGGTCTTCATACTTCAACATGTTTTTTTTAGGAAGATCCTTGCTCAAACCAGCATAAATACATATTCATGGTAGCAAGATTCAGTTGTATTGCCTTTTGTTATATGGAAATTCGGTAGAAGTATGAAATTTGGTGAAGTCTTAGTACAGTATGTCTATGGTATGGTCAATGTACTTTTACTGTCTTTGATACTATACAGTATACCTCATGTCTTTGATACCTATCCACCCCTAAACAAAAAAAAGGCCTCCAAACCCCAAAAACATTAACAAAAACCTAAAAAGGCCTATAAATATAAAACTAAATAACCAAATTTTCAAGGAATGATATTTTTGCTGATTTATTGTGCATTCCTGAGGATGAAATTCTTCTAAAATGTGGAACAAAATGCATTTTCTTCGTATCTATGAGATGTATACTTCTGTATTGGATCTGTACTAGATTTTCTCGTTATGCATTTTTTCCATACTGAATCATATTCGAATCTTGCTACCATGTATGGAATCCATTGAATTCCCTAGTGTTATAATTGCAAAACTTTATGAGTAAATGTGAGCAATTGAGGAATGAAATGTATGTGTGATATCTTCCATTTGGAATACCATCTAGATTTCATTTACTTTCTCTATCATCAACACCTTGGCGTGTTCCATGTTTTTCCTTTGAATGTAATGGAACAGGCTGCAAATGCAAATTAACATTCCCTACCTTATTTTTTTGAAAAATACATCCTATATTCTCAGAAAAATATTTACAAAAAGAAATGCAGAAAATGACTAAAGAAGAAATAACTTGTAAGCAACTATGTAGCATATAAATTGCACTCTTGACATCTTTGTGAGCCAACATGCCATTATTATACCTTTACAAGCTGTGGGAGAGAGATGTCAATCATGGAGACTATGATTGCAGAGAATGATAGGGTTGTCACTAAGAGTAATATTGAAAGTACTTCAGATCCATCCCATTTGGATTCGATTTTCCAAACACTTCGAAGTGGATGGCCAGGAAATCATTCGAGTAGCTGGGCTGATGATAGTCAGCATATTAGAGAAATGAGTGGCACTACCATAGCATTGGGGATTGAGGAGCAGTTTGTTTCTTAGTTACAGAGAGGTCAGCCAGTTGATGATACTCCATCAGATCAGGCCCATGATACCACCAGATCATAGGAAAAAGGTGAATCTACTGCTTCACAAGCTGCAGAAGATGGTAGTGGAATGACAGAAAATCTACAATCATAGGAAAATGATATACACAGAACCGAGGAACATGGGAAATCCCATATTGAATATAATAGTGCCAATAATACCAACACTATTTCAACTCAAACTTTGCAATAGGCTTCTTTGGAGCAAGGAACTCAGACTATAGGTGCTGTTCACCATGACCTTGAGATGCAAGATGAGCGCAATGAGTGAGTCATGCGTGATGTTGAAGCTGTGAGCCAAGATAGTAGTGGTAGTGGTGCTACATTAGGTGAAATCCTTCATATCTTGGAAGTGCCAATGGAACTGGAAACCTTGGACATATTGATTCATCAGGAAACATGGAAGGTGTACAAGATGAAAATAGTAATAGAGAACAAGCCCAGCTAGAAATTTCCAGGGAGAGCAGTCAAAATGTGCCTGCTCATACTCCCAGTGAGCAGCAGCAAAATACTGTGGTGGCGGGATCTAATTCTATTGATCCTACATTCCTAGAGGCTCTTCCTGAAGAGTTAAGAACAGAGGTGCTTTATTCCCAGAAGAATCAGGCGGCACAACCTACAAATAATCAGCCACCAGCTACTGAGGAGATTGATCCAGAATTCCTTGCTGCCCTTCCTCCAGATATACAAGCAGAGGTCCTTGCACAACAACGAGCACAGATATTGCTTCAGGCTCATCTCTTTGATGGACAACCTGTTGATATGGATATTGCTTCAATACTTGCAATGTTTCCTCATGAACTTCGTACTGAGGTATAATCTTCTTGTTAGTAGTTAATAGTAATACTTTACCCTTTTACTAGTTTATTTTGTATTAATATTTGACGAAACCTGTTTATTGCACTGAGAGTAGGGAGGTGCTTACAACCCAGCATGGGGAGATGTTGAAAGTGTTTTTTTGTGTAACGTTATGTAACATGACATTCCCATAAAATAATCAACAAAATTGCAAATGATGTAGGATTAAACAAATATCTTGAACTTGGTTTTCAAATGGTTAGAAATGTAATTAGTTATTTGGTTAAAAATGTGAGACAAATGGTTAGAAAATGTAGTTAGTTATTTGGTTTTATGAACTTGTTTTGGACATCATGTAGAACGTTGATGTGATTGTCCATTGTTGAGAGGAAACAGGTAAAAACATATCTCTATTTGTGAATTGAATTTAACAATATTTGTGTAGATATACTCTGATTTTTATCAAGCCGTTGGTGTTTTTTCTATTGATTTTGAAAAATACTACAAGTAGTGTCAAGTAGTGAGTGTTTAGCCATGTTTTAGACATCATGTAGAACCTTGATGTGACTTTCCATTGTTGAGAGGAAAAGGGTCAAAGGAAGAGTGACAAACTAGTGTTAATTTAGGAAATGAATGTGATATCTATGATGTTGATCATTGTGGGTGAAGTAATGTGCATCCACAATATACATCGAAAGAAAAAAGGTGCATTGTAGAATGTATGTGGGGTATCATGTCAATATACTAGGTAGAAATATAAAGGGGTTAAAAAAATGTAAATGAAAAAATGGATACATGCAATATATAGGGAAAATAGGGGTTTTTTTAAAATCAGGAAGGCATATTGGGAGGGGGTTAAAAAAATGTTTTTGGGAGGAATTTTCCAATATTTTTTGAAAATAGGGGTATTATTTTATATGCCATGAATGGATTTCACTAAGTGAAGACCTTGTTTCTTTTCCACAAACCCTAGGTCCTTCTCACATGGAATCAAACCCTAGCACTTCCAGTATCATCATGGTTTTATCTTTCACAAACCCCAACCCTTCGAGTATCTTCTAGGTTTTGTCTTTGACTAACCCTAGCACCTTCCTTCCTTGCATAAATACAAGTATAAAGATTCAACAAGATTTTTTATTCAAGAAACAATTGATCCAATCACCCCTCACTTGATTGTACATGAATAATAAAACTAAAGACTCTCTCCTCCCTTCATATATAATAGGTGAGGGCGGCCAACAATAGTAAAGTGGACTAAATACATAAGCAACCTAATCTATTGTTAAGATATGGTCTCCTCTTGAAGTGCTCTCTGTCCAAGGTGTACACATATTGAGATAAGGCTCCTTAGGGGGTGTGCTCTCCAAGCATGGATTTCATTTACATAATCCTTTTGTAGAGACCACCCATATAGGGATTGCAAAACCATGGACTAGTGTGACCTTTCCTTTCCATCTTATAAATTGGATAGGAATTATCCGAGTACAACAAATTTTTGTCGCTGATTTTCCTATCCATATTCACCATCTCAAATTTTGTAAATTTCATCTAGTTTTGTACATAGATATTTGTTTTTGCATTATGGAAATATTGTTGAACAATAAGATAAACAAATCAGTCATTTCCAACAATGTAACTTGAGGCAGTTTCATTTTGATGTCATTGCAAAATAATTCCATCCAAGAAACCCTATATACTATAGATGCATGTGTGGGTAAAGGATCACCTCTTGAGCCATTTTTAAGGCTAGAAATGAGATAGTACAACAAAGTTTTGTCACTAATTTTCCCAGCCATCTTCACCATCTCGAATTTTGGAAATTTAATCTAGTTTTGCACACAGATATTCTTTTTGCATTATGGAAATGTTGTTGAACACCAAGATAAACAAATCAATCATTTCCATCAATGTAACTTGAGGCAAAATTCCATTTCCTTGTTTAAACATTTTTCTTCGTGTCAAGCTGAGAATATTGTGATGATGGAGGAGCCTATAGCTCTCTCTTGAAGATATTGTAGATACAATGTCTAATTCTAAAATTTATCCCAACCCGGGTCTCACTTGTACAAGTTGTAGATCAACATAAAACCTTAGTTTGTTTTTAAACAAGTGTTCAGCCTTGAATATCAACATCTACCATATGAAGGATTTGTTCAACATTATTAAGTACCCTTATTTGAAAATTGTTCTTCAATGACTGAAAATGATCATGCTTGATGACAAAAAGAGGTATAGTCCAAAGAGTAACATCTGAGATGTGTGCATTGAGTTATTTGATTTATTGGATACAGGGGTAAACACTAAAACTAGGAAGCGTAAAACCATGCATAAATATATGATCTTTGTAGACACTTGTGTAAATATCAAGAAAACAGTTAATAACAAAATGAATAGATAAGGATTGAGTTATTCGGTTCGTTGGATATAGGGGTTGAATCTATTATTAAACATTTGTTACAATTTTATAACATTTAGTTTAGGAGTTTGTTGTGATGAGTTGGAAGTTTTTCTAAGTTATATGTAATCCTACGGGTGTAGAGTAAGGAGAGAGGAGTGGCCAAGAAAATGAATAATAAGGCCAATGCATATTGGAGAACTAACCTAGAAGCTGTGTGATCAGGTCGGTGTAGTGATAGAAGCTCTCAGAATGTGAACTCATCTATAGAGGTAGGAGAAAGTTATGCATTTCGTCATATATCCGACATATATGCTATACTACCGACATCTTCAATTCGTTTATATGACTTTAGCCATGTCTACAGGGAGCACAATATGAGTGCAGGCCGTTTATCCAAGGAAGCATTGAATATGAAGGCTGGACTCCTCTCCTTCTTGTAAATTTTAGAAGGAGAAATCATTGAGGAAGGCATGATACAGTTAATTTAAGAGATCTTTTATTTGTGTGGCATAGTCTTTTTTTTCTTTCTACTACATGATACATCACCATATTTCTTGTTTTAGCTAGGGATATAGAGTTTGTTTTCATCCCCTCAGGGGTGTGTTTTCTCCACACTCGATGCCTCCTTAGACAAGTTGTTTGGGATCCTTATGTTCTCCACGTGGTATTGATATTTCAGTCATCTTGGGATTGTGGGTTTTGTCCCTCCCCTTGAGAATTTTTTTGATACTTATGATCTCCACTTGTTAATGTACTGAATTATTGTTATGACTATGTAAAAGTTACCTTTTATTCACTATTGAATATCAAGGAACACCTCTTTTTCTTCTGAAAAAAAGTTACAAAATATTTGCGAATGATTTTATCACATATATTGAGATCCATAAATTGGGTCTTTTATATTTTTGGGTGAGGAAACAAACTAAATTAAAATAGGCACACCTAAGAATATTGTAAAAAACATAGTTTGTATTTTGAGATAAAAGGGCTGAAGCATTTGCTATGGAATGACTTGTTATCTATATCGTGTTAAAGGACTATGTGATGAACTATTATACTAGGGAATTATTGATATTATTCAGGATAATAATATCACCATTATGTCATGCTTATACGTCTTTCCAAGTTTTTTGCTGGTATTTTTCTATTATTTGCCTATTTTTTTTCCAGCCATGGTGCAGGTAGAACCAAATAGGTATTTGACAGACCTATATTCCTCTAGCGAGGGAAGTTTGGGAAGGCTAGAGGAAAGTGAGACATCCAGTAGGTCTACAAGGTCTATATCAACTAGATGTCATAAGATTATAATAAAATTCAATAAATGCATGGAATTTTTTCTTAGAGGAGGGTTCGAGTCATGTTCCTATGATGAGACAATAGGAGACATCGAGGTTCCCTTAAAGTACAAACACCTAGTGAAACAATGGGTACCTAGGGATCTTCCTCAAGTAAACATTGATTTTTGTGTGAATGAGAGGATATATAGAATTGCACTGCCGTCATTACATGGATTGGGGTTGTTTTGCATGGATGGCATAAGGGTTGGATATAGCATATGTACATAATTGATGGAGTATGTTGGAACCTATTATAACTACAATGATTGGATGTGCCTTGTCCAATATACATGAAGTATGCATAGATATGGGTTGTCAGCAAATTATTTACAACTGAAAGAGAAAGATCCCAATAAAGGAGCAACGTTGTACATTAACAGAAGGCCAAAAATAACTGGGAATATTGCAGGGTTTATAAACAGTATACAACCAAGGTCTACACTTAAGCAACCCAACTTCATATTCGAGGCACGTGAAGGAAACCGTGTCTTTGTATGTGCCATTAAATCAATAGATGCCAGGGAAGAATTGCTTATTAATTACAATTTGAATCGTGTAGATACAAACACGGTTAGGATGGTTGTGGTACATCCAAAAATTTACCCAACCTTTTATTAATTTTTAACATCTTTATGATTTTTCGTTAGCATATAATTATAATTTTCTATTAAATTTCCTATGTTGACTTCATAGGGAGGTGATGGGGGGCTCTTCACCCTAGCAAAAGGTGAGAGGAGTACACGATCCACGAGGAAACATGTATACATCAAAATGTTATGTTTTAAAATTGTTTTAGTGAGTATTTTGGTTTCGTTAGGTAATTTTTAGTATGTTTTTTATGCAGGGTTCTATCATGGGAACCTCCCTCACAGTAGATGTTAGTAGACTTGCCTCAAGGCGGCAGGTATACATCGATATTTCCATTGTAAAAATTTAGGATGGACAAACATATCCATCGTTATGTATTTTCAATAGTATATTCGGTTCGTTTATATAATCTTATCTATTTTCCATGCGGATTGTTGATTAAGGAATCCAACCGACAATTGATCAGATGACTGCAGCATCGAGGAAACAGGTAGACATGAATGTAATTCTACATTTTAGATACTATAAAATTGTACACATGTATAACGTGTAGCATAATGTTTATTTTGTTATGTATTTTTTCATTTTTATGTTTATGTTCATTATGATAATGTTGTCTACTTTTTTTGTAGGTTGATGATCGGGGAAAGTCCCCATCTTTTGATTAGACAACTGGAGCCTCAAGGCAACAAATAAACCTAAATGTAATTCTACATTCTAAAAACTTCAAAATTGTACACATATAAAACGTGTAGCATAATGTTTATTTTGTTATGTATTTTTGAGTTTTTAAATATTGCATTCATTATGATAATGTTCTATACTTTTTTTGGAGGTGGATGGTCGGGGAAAGTCCCTAGATTTTGATCAGACCACACCCTCGTCTAGGAATCACATAAACCTATATGTAATTCTAGGAATCTATCATGATAGACAATTTTTGTTAATACAATTTTTTGCGCAGACTATTGCTTCAAAGACTAAGCAATGTTTTATATATTTATGTTGCAGACAGGGGATTCGATTTATGAAACACCAACTCAGCAGTATTTATAGTTTGATGTCTACCAGTTGATGAAAGATAAGGAAATTAGTATGTCTATAGACCCGTTGAAGGTGCTACAGAAGACCATGGAAAAACAAAATGAGGAACTGATTGAATTGTCATTGACAGTTGCACAAACATAAGACATCAAATCAAAGATTCAATTGTTGATCCAGAGATGTCGACAATTGAGAGTAAGTTCCAGAATAATAATGTAAATTCAGTTAGAACTTTATAATTTTTAATTTTATATGATATTGAACTTATAATACAATGGTTTGTATTTACAGTAAATTATTCAGTTTAATACTGGTGGTGAAGGTGTTGTTGTTCGCAGTGACCAAACCACTCCACGTACACCACATACTACTCCCTTTTTTTCCATTGAACAGTCGATAGCACGCTTTGTGACACCCCCGAGGCCAGCAAAGGGTGCAGCCGATGCTGACCGACCCACAACAAATGTTGCAGAAGAAGGGGTGGATGCAGGGTTAGATACTAATGTTGATGCTGAAGCAACATTTCTTGGATCTTCTCGTGTCACTAGAAATGGTTCAATAGTGACAATATCTTTGGTGAACGATGAACTTGTTCCAATAAAGATAGAGAAGATTCCAGGCGATTATAGATTGTTCAATTTAGTTTTAATAATTTGTTTCTAATATACTGATAATAGTTTTTAATGTTGACTAATGAGTGCATTATTGGTTTGTAGGAAATGATGCATTTTATAAAAATATAAATGATTTTTCCTTGGAGATCTTCAGGCCCACCATCCGCACAAGGTGGGACAGACAGGAAAAAGCTTTAAAGGATAAGCTGACTAATTACTTGGTTGGTCTATTCGGAAAAGATACCTTCGATACATCCAAGGTCCTATAGAAGGATAGACAACATCTGAAGATTGTCTGAGACCAGTATAGGGTTCACCTAGAAAAGAACCCTAGGTATAAGTGCCCTCTGATGATTCCATCAAGGGAGTGGAAAGCCTTGGTGGAAGATACAAAAGAGAAGGGTCTGAGAAAATCAGGAAATATACCACCAGGAACAGGGAGGTATGCAATACATTCCAAAATGTAATGGTAAGCTTTATTATTATTAGTTTTTATATCGATTTTTGAACATCGAATAATGGAATTCAACACTTGATTAGGTTGTTGGACACATCAAAGGCCACCAAGGAAAGAATGGAAAAAATTGGTCAACACAAGCTTGGGCCTGGTGGTTATTCGAATTTGGAGGCACAATATGTGAGTATCAAAAACCCGATACTGCATCCAAATAATATATAGAAAATTATTTTCATTTTATTTAGGAAGAAAATGTAAAATTAATGACATCATGCAAATATGCAGGCCGATTGAATCAAAGAATTTCTCACTGAGGAAGACATGGATCTTGGCTTCGAATATGGCTTTGACACCATTGTTGAACACCGAAGAATATTGTCTGGGAATACTGCATGATCTTCTGCTGATCCATTTCATGCGCAGGTGTATAAAAACTATATATTTTAATGATAATTTATTAATTCTCATGCAATTTATTCATTATAAAAAATGAACATAAATTATCTATTCCTTTTTGAGCAGGAAATTAATGATGTCGTTAATGTCGAGGGTGTACACCAACCAGACGAAGATCAAGCTTCGTTTCCTGGTAATGAATTTCTTAATATGCTATTGTTTTGTATAGATAATTACAGATTATGAACATTAATTCTAATTATCCACAATTCAATTGCAGAGCATGTAGATACAGATAACACTGAACAGGTTGAGCATGTACAGGATAATGATGAACATGCTGATGTGCCCATGCTAGGTAAAAAAACACCTTTGTAATGTTTTTTTTAAATGAATTACTTGTATTTATAAAAATAAAAATAAATTAATGAAACATTTTAACATTATTGCAGAAATTCATAGCCCATCTTTGCAAGTTCAACATTGAGAGCAGTCTAGTAGGGAGACCGATGAGCAGATTCCAAAAGATGCGCTTCTAGATAAATATGTAAAGAGAAGAAAAGAAAAAACGAAGTGACTAAAGAAATTTTGAGTAATGCTTGTTTATAATAAAATTTTTTACATGGTTTTTTCCTCTATTTCATGAATGAATGGTTAAATGAATACTTTAATGAATGGTTTATTGAATTTTTTTATCGGCTATTGACTAAATGAATGGTTTAATGAATTTTTTTTTCAGCTATTGAATGATTGAATGGTTTATTGAATTATTTAATGAATGGTTTAATGAAAGCTTCTTTGAGCTATTGAGTGAAATAATTTACAGTAAATAGTTATTTGCAAGTAGATGCATTGGGTTTGGGGAATTGAGAGTGATGTGAGGGGGGAGAGGGGCCATAAGAGCTTCCACATTCACGTGGTTGGTCCTATTTAGTAAAGAATATTAAATTATTCTCGAAACAGAGAGGAGCTCAATGAATGGTAAGGAAGAATACATTAAAAACAATTATTTCTATAATTGTAGTGTTTAAATTTTACTATTTCTATTTGACTCCTCCATTGGAACTTGTTACAAATAGCGTTGAGAAACATTTTCATAGTTAAGAGGAAAGAAATGGTGTTTTGATGTCATCGATGGCCTTATATACATAGTGTTTTTGGTTCTCCATGTTTTATTAGGTGATCTATTATTAACAATTAATTTACTTGAATAGTTGAATAGTATTGTAATTTACATTGTAATAGTATTTTATTTATTTAGATTGGTTTTGTTATTTTCATAAACAGAAAAATATTTATTTGATGGGTCCTAACATGAAATTATTGCAACAGGAAAAAAATTGAAGTATGTTGAATAATGTTTTGAAAGGTAAAGCAAAAGAAGATAGTGCGAAGCTCCACAAATCAAGGTATAATTATGTTTTCTTTTATTTGATTGAACTATGTATTGGGTATTTATGCATGTGGACACATGCACATTTAGTTGATGATGGCGATTACCATACATTCAGGATAAATTTTTTCTATCTGATCTATAAAATTACCTTAATTAGTTTGATTTATCAAGTTGTTTCTATGATTGAATAACTTGGTAAAGAAACTTTTGATTTTTATGAGTTTGTAAGTTGTAAAATCCAGTCTTTTTACAAATATTTTTAAAAATAGATCTATTGTATTTGTAGTCCAAGAAGTCCAAGAGAGTAATTTTATAATGTATATATATAGCCTTTCCTTTATGTCATTCCAATAGTAGCATTAGAGTATCGTACTCGTGAGCTATTAGAAAAACCTATTCTTTGCTTGAGTGTATGAGGGTGGGGCCAAGTTTATTTTTGGGTTTACCATGCATAAAAGGATGAAACTCTTCTTCCTAGTACAAAATATCTAGGCCAGTACCTTGCCAATTTCATGGAGCAATTATACTCCTAAAATGCACCGAATATTAGGTGAGAAGGACTCATTGCCACTCCCCTCCCCCCTTATTCATTAACCATCCTAGTCAGTAATTCAGCCAGTGATCCCATCCATCCTATCCAGCCAACCATCAATCCCAACAATACCAGCAACACCATCCATTCTAGTGACCCCATACATCCTATATAGGAATATCGAAAACCATTGAAGGGTTATCTTCCCTACTTACCTCACGATGCTATTTTGCTAGTTATCTTCTTCCCAAGGTAGGATTGTTTATGATGGGATTACTCACCTACAAGGTGTCCTCCATCATCGTATTTCCCATTTAAAAAAATGTATATACTATATATACATTATATTCCCTAGCTTCATATACAAGTTAGGGTAGCATGTCTGTAGGTACTGTAAATTTGGCTACCTTAGCACCAAACGAGAACTCATAGTATCATTGCTCTTCATTGGATTCAGATATTTTGAGTTCTGATAGGTTAGTCAATGCTGCAATTGACATAAGCAGATAAACATTGCATGCTTTTGATGATGCCTCAAGTAAATATAAGTGCTTGATAGTTTCAATGTTTACTGGCTTCGGGAATGATACTTTTGACATGAATTATATATCTGCCACAATAAATAGTAAAAGCTTGTTAGGTGGTAAAAGTGCTAGTGCCTCGTTGTCTAACATTGTAGCATGGAAAATTTATTTAGATGGTCAGGAATCAATCCTTCTCCCAGTGCATGGATATGAAAGGGTATCTATTTGTACATATGTTGTTTATCAGTCCCCTCAACATCCCTGTGATTCATTTTCTTCCATTCCTCACGAAATGATTCATTATATGAGACATGAGCTAGTTCCTCAGTAAAATAAACATAGATCTTCTCTTGTTCTTCCAAAAGGCCAGAAAATGTGTCATCAAGTGAGTGGATCATCACCACTGGTAAGGAAGCAACACTTTTACAACCCTATGGTTCCTGGAACTTAGAAAACAAAGGGAACAGGCTCCCAACTCCCAAAAGTAGTTCCTGTGCAGCTAGAAACAATGGTCATTTTAGTTCTGCATAATAAAAACAAACACAAACTACATATGCTTAAAATTCATGATTTTTTTAGTTGGCCACATGCCAAGAGGAATTATTTATGTAACATTTTTGCATGAGTTTATTTTTCTAAGATCAATTAATTAAGAACTCTTTAACTACATGAGTACCATCAGTTCTTTGGGCACATTGGGTTCTGATAGTGTCCATCCTTGTCTAACTTCCTTAGGAATTTTTTTTTGTGTTCCCAAAGCAGTAGGCTTAGGAGGATAGTATTGATCAATTTAATATCAAGGAACCTCATCCCGTGGTTAATTCATCTATCTCCCAAGTCGATCTATCATCAAGTGGAAGTTGTGTTCAAAATTCTATCTGAATGTATGGGTTCTAATAATGTCTGTTCGTCTCCAACATCTTTAGAAAAAAAATATGTTGTGATCCCAATGTAGTAGGGTGAGGGAGCCAGTAATGATCAAGTTAGTATAAAGAAGCAGCATCTAATGGTGGATTCATCTATATCCCAAGTACATCTATCGTCACATGGAAACTGTGGTCAAACTTCTTCATCTACAATTAAAAGTATGGGTTCTATCAGTGTCCTTCACATGCCATATTCTTCAGGAAAATAATTTGTTTGCTTACACATAGAGGAATTTAGTATTGATCAAATTAATATTAAAGATAAGCATCCAATGTTGGATTCATCTATCTCTCAAGTGCATTAGTCATCACATGGAAACCTTTCAAACTTCTAACTCTTCAAGTAAGATTAAGATAAGATCAGATAGGACAAACCATTCTCATACCAACAATATAGAAGGTTGGAGGTTGTGGATAAAGGAAAAACATCTAATGTCATTAAGAAGCTTTTAGAACTTGCACCGAGAACTTCTTTTTTGTTAATCACATATTTAGGTTCTCTCTCTCTCTCTCTCTCATTCTAATAATGTCGATATGTTAATTGCATGAAACAATCATTACTTGGCTACCCTCATATTAAAAGCTGTTGAATTTTGGGTCTCTGAATGTTAATATATATTTTTTCATTACCTCAATTTTCTTATTGTTTTATCTCTTTCTTAAGTTATCTTTAGGGACCATTTTTTATGGTATACATTTTCTTATCTTTGTTATTGAATATTTTAGTGAGATCTTTTCTAGTTATGAGCTAACATAGCTCACTTTTATCACAAAGGATGGAAACTTACTTAAAGGAAAAATATTATACTATCCTATTTATATTGTTAGTCATAAATAACTATATTTGAATTCATAGGTGTGATACATGTTTTTTTATGTATGGCAGATGGAAAGCATGTGGGAGAAAAATAAATTGATGCATAGTTGATTCGAAGGAGTGATATGCTCAAAGTATACCTAGGTTCAAAGGTCCCAGCTGATGGAATAGTAGTATGGGGTTCCAACCATGTCAATCAAAGTATGATTACTAGTGGGTCAACACCAATGTCAAAGGAGGTTGGGGGGACAATCATAGGAGAATATGAACTTAAAAGGGGATATTCACATTCAACTAACAACAAGTAGGTTTAGATGTTGCTTTATGTAATGTCCCCAACCCTCCAACCGGGAAAGAGGATGCTACTAAACACCATACATCCGGGCAAGAAGCCCCATGAACATGAACAGACATCAATGCTGAAATAAAAAGCTTAACATAATGCATACTAAGATGCATAAAACATACAAGGATGCATGGTTACTCAACATTTAGAGGAAGCAAACATAACATTTCAACATTCATCAGTTAAGTTTTTCCCAGTCTATGCTGGGAGTTTGGTTTGTTATCCATTGCAGACTGTGGATTGTTGCCATCATTCATTGTGAGGTTGTGGTTGTTGATGTACCTTGGTTTTGGGTCGCTGTTGAGTTGTTTTGGCCACGCTAGGGCCAAGAACAAATCTGAGTTGTCTTGTGGATCTGAACTGTGTTTCACCTATTGGTTTGGGATTGTCACCTGGTTGTGGTTGCCTTCTTCACAGAGCTGTGAATGGGTTGTTTTGCTGCGGTATGCAGTGGTTGGTCTTCGGACTGTTGTGAGTGGGATTAGAGGCTGGGTATGCATGAGAAGACTGGTGTTGAGGCCACCAGCTTGGCATTTAGCCTTTCCTAGCTCCTTGATGACCCGGTAAAACCCTACTGTGTGGGTTTGGTTGATTGGAAAACCTTGGCTATGTGTAAGCCTGCATTGACCCTTAGTCCTTGAGGAATCATGCCCAGCTCGGGGGTGGCAGTGTTACTGAGAGATTGATGAGCATGCTGGCCTATGGTTGGGTGGAACGTTGCAGTGACGTAGCTGGTTGCGGGGCGAGTTCTTCATTAAAAGATAAGTAATCCTGACTATTTCATCTCTGTAGTTATATCTACTGTTTCATGAGAAATGATGAACATGTTGAATGCTTATATGAACATATGATTGCTTCCACTGTGTATGATAAACAATTGCATCTGTGTATGTTCTACTTCATTGCAGTTTGCTTCAGCATCTTTTATGAATTCACATGTTCATGGGGCTGTTTGCTTGTTTGTTTGGTGTTAGTAGCATCCTCTTTCCCGGTCGGAGGGTTGGGGACGTTACAGAGTGGTATTAGAGCTCATGTTGCAGCATGGGCTTGAATGGGCCATGAAGATGCCGTGACAGAGGCAGGTTTCCCTCTGCCTAGAATAAATCAGAATAAATATGTCAATGATAGGAGAAAATTCCAAAATTTTTCTAAGTATGGAAATCATCGGATGGCTTAGGCTGAAGCCCACCCAATATGTCGAAGGACTTAGCCAGAAGCTCCTCTGATGCATCGGATAGCCTAGGTAGAAGTCCACCTGACGAGGGACGATCGAAAGGAATTTTCAAGCGGAAGGAATTTTCAAGAAAATCCTCTAAGTGTTGAAACCGTCGGATCGTCGGAAGACTTAGTCAGAAGGCCCTCCGATGCAGACCCTAATGGCGGCGACAGATAGAGGAAGTCTGAGCCAATGAAGTGGATGGAAAGGCATGAAGGCGTCGCAACGACGACAGAAGAAAGATGAAGAAAGAGCCAAAAAAGTGGCAGAGAGGAAATTCTTTGAAGAACCTTCTAAGTTGTCATCAGCCATTGGTGGAACTTAGTGGATGTGGGAGCCGCAGTTTCAGAGAAGATCAGCCAAAGGCCGCCAAAACGTCGGCTCGATGTAATTGAAGAAACATCTGATATTGACTTTCGGTGTCAATGAAATTTAGTTGTTCGGACTGCCGGGGTCGTCGGCGAAAAATAGTTGTTGGGTTCACTGACACATAGCAGTTAGTGGTTCCGAACCCCGACAGATGTTACGTTCCGTACAAAGAAGAAGAGAAGGGAACATTTTTGAAAAAATTGTCTAAGTGTTGAAGACCATCAACGATCGGTGAAAGAGAGTTGTTTGGATCGCTGATACTTAGCAGTTTGAGTAGCCGATGCGGCGGTAAGCATCGGAGAAAAATAGAAGATTGTATCACCAATGATTAGAGGATGAGGTTGCCGATGCAGCGGTGGAAGAGAAGAGAAAGTTTCGGCAGAGATCTCCCAAAGATCGCTGAAACATTGGTGAAGGTTAGTCAATCAAGCAGCCGATGTGGCAGTAGAAGGAAGAAGAGAAATTTCTAAAAAATTTTCTAAGTATAGAAAACGTCGAAAAACTTTAGAGGATTGGACTGCCGACATGTCGGAGAAAATTTGAGGATCGGTCCACCGATACGTCGGAAGCCAGAGAAGGATCGACCCGAAACATCGAAAAAATTTAGTTGAGTGGACCGTCGATGAGCGTCGGATGAAAGATGAAGATCAGACCGCCGAAGCCGCAGAAAGGGTTAGTTGTATGGCCGTCGATGAGCAGTAGAGGAAATTAGTCATTCTGACCACTGAAATGTTGGATTGATAGTTGGAATAAGATCCGATTCTGCAAAGAGGAAATTTTGAGTTTTCAGTGGGTTTTCTTAGCAAATTTCAACTGTTGCAGTGGAATCTTCAGCAAATTCCAGCCAATGTTCCAGCGGGTTTTTCCGTAAGTTTCTCATTGGGGTTTTCAGCAGTTTCAAGACTGAAAAGGAAGAAAAACCCTGGGTGACTAAAATTAACATTCCTTGCCTAAATATATTTGAGGTGGTGTGGTTTTCACACCTGAGGTCAGAATGAAGCATATGGATAGGCGTTGGAAAGCTTGTTCAGCAAGGAACAAGGGAGAATCACCCGAATATGAGAATGGAGCAGCAAAGTGCTAGTAATTGCTTGAAAGAGAAATGTGCTACTGTCAATATGGACAAATCCAGGAATTGCATGCCTAGAGGTAGCAAGACCATGCATTCGAACCAGCTGCTGTGTGGAATAGGAGTTCCATGCGAGGATGTGGGACTTGAAAAGGGAAGTTTCCCTAAACCCTGTCTTGCTAACTATATTATATTTTATAAGTTTTATGCATGAAATGCATGAGGATATGCCTTGCATGCATAGGATATTACATGTTGGTAAGAATATTGAAAATTATACATTTATAATGAGCCACTAATGATAACTATTGCATTGGTGTTGGCATTAGTGGAAAAACCAACGACAACATGGACATGGCTGAATATGTTGCTGATGCTAACGATTGTGACAAGCAACCCTATGGAGAAAGGGATAAAGAAACAAGTCCAGGATAAAATGTTGGTGAGAAAATTCTGCAATCTCCTACAAAGGACCAACCAAATTGGTCATGCCAAGGGTGTAAGTAGGACCCATGAAGGTAAGAGTTTGATTATAACGAATTCCATGGAATGGTAAAGGTAAGAGACCTCATACCATGTGGATATTCGAATGTTATGCTACGTTCATATAGAAAGGTGTCATGCCTGTATATGTTGATTGAGCTTAGTAGCCCAAGGAAAGTAAGTACCGATGATCTTGATTATAGTAATGCATCCTATATGAAGTAGTCATGGTTAGGCCATGCATGGTATGTTTGAATGCATAGTATTCTTGAATCAATGCAAGGTAGCATTGAATGGATATGCATTAAAAAAATATTTTTATGAATCTTGTAGTCATGCATTGAATGGATGCATATGAAGGGTGTGAGTGATTGATTGCATAAGTATAGGTGCAAATGTTGTGATGCACTGCATGAATGCATTGAGATGAGTGCATGTGATACTATGAATAACTAATGGTTGAATTGATGAATTGATGACAATTCAGGAACCATTTCAAAGGATGTTATGAATGCAGGATAGTAAGTGCATAAAGAGGATAGTCATGACCAATTGGCTGCTAGAAATGCTCTATGGAAGGGCAAGGTGGCACAAATTATACGCTTGTGAAGTAAGGAGTATCTAAACATTTCATTTAATTGCATGAATGATGTGACTATACCTTGCAAATGCTAGTATGATAATGATTGCATGAAGTAAATGAGTTTTGGTAATATTGATGTGATTAATAGCTGGAAGTATTTGAATTTTATAAATTCTGAAAATGCTTTAGTGATGGTTGCAGCAATGAAAAGGTTATATGCATCCAGACTTACCAAGTGTTTGGCTGATTGAAGTTCAGGTTTCAGGTAGATTATTTAGAGCATGGCAATGAGAGTAAGACCATGAAAAAAGCCGGAATCTACCATGTGAAAGAGCCAAACCTTATGAGAAGAGTCTCATGGCTGTGAAAATAGTTGGTATGCATAATGGGTTGTTAAATTTGAATTGTGAATTTCAGATTTAAGAAATTGCTGACAACTACTAATCACTATTGGCTTGCATAAGATTGTGTCAGGAGGACGCATTGTAAGTGGGTATTCATATTATGCTAGAAGCATAAAATTATAATGGGAATAGTAGTGCTACTTACAAGATACCCACAAATGAGGATCACCTCATTGCTAAACAAATCAATTTATGTAGTAGACAGAGTTGCAAATTCCTATTGAATTTGATTACTAATGTCATTGCTTGGTTATGGAACAATAAATTTGGATTGTATTATCAGATAATGATTGAATTTTTGGCTATTTGATGAATGTGCCTGGGGTACACATTGTAGGAAGATCATGTGTGATGGCCTGTAGGAGCCAAAATTCATGGGAAGGTTTTCCCTTATCTTGGAAATGGGTTTCGGGTGAAACGCCATTGGACATTTTGGAAATGTCTCATTTGCACTACATGTTTGGTAAGCAACATGAGTGATATGGTATAAATTATGTCGGTAATACATGTGTGGATATGAAATGCAAAGAGGAGTTGGGATGGCTAACCGAGGGACTGTCAACTCAGAGAAGGGAGCCCCATTCCTCTTTAACGAAGGAATACTGCGTCGGCAAATGGATAAGTGTTCTGTGACCCTTGCTAATAATATGCATGTCAAATTATTAAAATTCCATATGCAGAACATGTTTTTATTTTATTTCCATTATGACCGATTGCTTGAGTATGAATAAGGCCTACATGGCTCACATCGGAAAAGAGTGCACACTTTCCCGATGTTGGATCATGAAAGGGTCTTCAATATTGATTACACCCTAGGGAGTGGACGCACTCCTGGTGTCTCAATACTTGATAGTGAATGGTATGAAATATGATTATAGTTTTAGAGCAATAACACTGATGAGTTTGCTTATATTGCTTGTGTTGACAGGCTAAATAGATGCAGCTGGGTGTTGCACCCTAAAGAGAAAAGGCAAACGGTTGTTGTGAGGGGTTGCGGAGTAAGGGTTATTGTTGATATAAGTGTATGTTGATATAAGTGTATTGTTGGTATAAGTGTATTTGTTATTGTTGATATAAGTGTATGTGTTGGTATAAGTGTATGTTGGGCTGTTATATGCCTGAGGATCCATAGTAGATCCTAGACTTGGAAATGGTCGTGGTAAAGTTCCAAGCGCAGTCAACATGTGGATGTATTGGCTGGACATTAATTATTTGATGTTGTGGAAGCATCCTGTGTGCTGAACTAAACATCCAAGTCCATAGGCGATCCCAAGGCTTGCAAAGCGAAGCAGGATCTTGTGGACCAACGAGGAAATGCACAATATAGATAAGTATTGGATTATTTTGCTCATGAATGTACATGGGTATATGATTGGGTTATGATGTTTTAAGCTTTTGTTTAAGAGATAAAACCGCTGAGAATAAACTAAACATGTGAATCTATTCAATGTTTGGATATAGGTATCGCTGGAGGTGAGGACTATGAGATCATCCTAGGGGTGCATGTGGACATGTGACTGTCCTGGAGAGCTCGGAATGAGCGGTAATGAAAAAGGTGCTAGTAAGACTGTGGAGGTCCTTGCAGCCTAGACAAACCATGTGGAGAGGCTCCATGGTTTGGAGGTCTGGAATAGACCGAAGACACTAAGTGTCATGACCAAGAGGGATTGGTCCAGCATTCACGGTGAAGTGAAAGAGGCTGAGAGCATGAAAATCCACAGAGGTGGTGTGGGTTCCAGGATGGAACAAAACAAAGAGGGGAAAAAATATTACTGCTCTCTCTTTCCCTTTTAATTATATATATACATATATTTATGCATTGTGAAAACAAAAGATTGTTGAATGCATGTATGACTGGAAATGGAATGTGTGTATTTGCTTAAAGTAATTTGTGAATGCTGGAATGGTTAATTCCCTGCCCAAGAATGGACATGAATGAGCTCGTGTGCCTGTTGGGAAGGCATGAAAAATATGAAAGTCTCCTTAATGATGCTTGGACTGTCATGCCAATTGGGTAATTAACTGACTGATTTTAATGTCTATATTATGCTTGGTCTGACAGAATTTCAATGGTGCATTTCATAGGTGAGAAAAGTGAAACTTGGTGGTGCACATTGATCATGGTAGCAGATCAAAAGTTGCTAGACTTAGCTGGAAGTCTCCTTCAAATGATTGCCAAGACCCAAGAAAATCTTGGAGAGATGCTCAAGATATAAAAAGGGTAGAATGAAATGAACCACCAGATTTTGCAAGACTCTATTGGTTTGAAAAGGGAGGTGAAAATCCTTCTGGGAGCAATCAGCAAGGGAAAGGAAGGTGCATCAGTGATGGGACAATCGTCCAAGCGACTCGTTAAGAAATGGTCTAGGCATGAATACTCAAAGGAAATTGAGCAGGTAAAGATGAAGCAGCCAGTGAAATGTTGGGAATGCGGAGGACATGATTTACGCTGGGACTTCCCAATGAGGGACCATGAAGAGGGCAATAGCCACAAAGTTCCTAGGCTTCGGGATAAGCTGAGAGCTGAGAACCAGCAGGAGAAGTTCATGGAAGCTGAGGATCTTGGTCTTGAATGTTCAAAGTAAATAATTGAACATGGGACAGATCTTCAAAATTTTGAAATTTTGATGTGCAAATTGTATATGTATTCCTATGTATTGGAACACTGAGGACGATGTTATTCCAAGGGGGAGGGGAATGTAACACCCCGGTTTTGACCCTGTTTGCATGATGTATATATTGTAATTAATCATGGTGAGGATCTAAAGGAAAAATCCCCACCATTGATTTGGTTGTGTATGTTTCGGCAATAGGGGTAGTTGCCGATGGTATATCGTGCTATTTGGCACATTATAGTTTGGCATCATGTAAACATGCACATCAAATAAAATAAACCACAACCAGCTACGACAGGGCAACGTTAAAAATGAAAAGGGCACGATTCCAAAGGATAAGGGTGGGGGATGTCAAACCTTAGTCTATGGGGGGGGAACCCATGTGTTACCACCTTGTTTGATTTGCCATCTTCCCTTGTCTCATCCAACCTATTTAATGTCTTGTTAGGTAGTTGAGGTAGTTATTGCTGAGTAGTGGTGGCTGTGGCAGCACTGTCAGTCCTTGTTCACGTGCCCACTCCACCAGCAGACTCTCCTCTTCACCTCGTGATGGGAAGAAGAATGGGGGCGACCTTCCATTCTCTTTCCACTCTCTTCATTCCTCCATTGTTTTGGTCTGGTCCATCCTCACGTGGAGGGTTCTCTTCATGAACATGAGAGAGATCTTCGTTGTTACCCTCACACGGGCAGGGGATGGCTCTCCATTCTTTCTGGATGATTGTGGTTTGTGTAAGTTTCTCCCTTCATGCAGGGAGGAATGCTTCCTCGTGTGCACCGTTTGGGGGAATTCCTGTTCTCTCTTATGCACAGGACTTTCCTGGTTTTACCCACCTTGTTTCTCCTCTACGGATTTGCGGATGGTGTGGCTGTATCCTTTCCTCACAGGCTGGGTTGTGGGTTCTACATTGGTTTTCCTCATGCAGGGAGCAAGAGAAATCGTAGCTGTCACTCAGGATTTTCAGGTGCAGGATCCATTCATGCTTAGGGATGTGTGCCTGTGGGTTCCATACCGATTTCGGTGGTATGTGTATGTCCCCTTGCCAATTGTGTCCGTGTATGTTGTCTATTGTGGTCTGCATTTGTGTTTTCCTTTGTCGATTCTAGGAGTTCGTTCTCTCCCCCATTTGCGGATTGTGTAATGCTACCATGGTTTCATTGTGAGTTCGGGGTTGTTGTCTTCCCGTTGGGTTTTCTTCCACATTCATCAGTTAAGTTTTGCCCAGTCTATGCTGGGAGTTTGGTTTCTTATCCATTGTAGAATGTGGATTTTTTCCATCATTCATTGTGAGGTTGTGGCTGTTGATGTACCCTGGTTTTGGGTCACTGTTGAGTTGTTTTGGCCACGCTAGGGCCAAGAACAACTCTGAGTTGTCTTGTGGATCTGAACTATGTTTCACCTATTGGTTTGGGATTGTCACCTGGTTGTGGTTGCCTTCTTCACAGAGCTGTGAATGGGTTGTTTTGCTGCAATATGCAGTGGTTGGTCTTAGGACTGTTGTGAGTGGGATTAGAGGCTGGGTATGCATGAGAATACTGGTGTTGAGGCCACCAGCTTGGAATTTAGCCTTTCCTAGCTCCTTGATGACTTGGTAAAACCCTAGTGTGTGGGTTTGGTTGATTGGCAAACCTTGGCTATGTGTAAGCCTGCATTGACCCTTAGTCCTTGAGGAATCATGCCCAGCTCGGGGGTGGCAGTGTTGCTGAGAGATTGATGAGCACGCTGGCCTATGGTTGGGCAGAATGTTGTAGCGACGTAGCTGGTTGCGGGGCGAGTTCTTCATTGAAAGATAAGTAATCTTGACTGTTTCATCTCTGTAGTTATATCTACTGTTTCATGAGAAATGATGAACATGTTGAATGCTTGTATGAACGTATGATTGCTTTCGATGTGTATGATAAACAATTGCATCTGTGTATGTTCTACTTCAATGCATTCTGCTTCAACATCTTTTATGAATTCACATGTTCATGGGGCTGTTTCCCCGTTTGTTTGTTGTTAGTAGCGTCCTCTTGCCCGGTCGGAGGGTCGGGGATGTTACACTTTATCTCAGATTGTTCATTTGGTTGAGACAAATCAAATGGATAAAGACCCAATTCAGAAGTTTGTTAATTATGTAAGCTCTTGTCAAACATATCTTTGTTAAATCTCATAAATTATATTGAACACAAGCCATAGTGTTTCTAAATTGGCCTCATGTTTTACAAACATTTGTAGAGAATGCTAAGAAGTCATTTGGAAATAAGAAATCAAATTTTGAGATTCATAATAAGATTAAGTAGTCTTTTCATTAAACATGTTGTTGTGTTGTACTTGCAGATTGCCAGTGTTTTTGTTCTTGTTGTTGTTGCATTAAATTTTGTGACATGGTTGGGCTAGTAATATTTTTTAGATCCCTTCCTAACATAATTTTACTTCAGAGCATACGTTCTTATAATTTTATTTTGTTTGTATGTTTATTTTTTTTATGTAAAAGAACAATTGAACAAGTTGATTACTTTAGTGCCCGCTTTCTGTAGGTATCTTGATGGAGTACTTGATTCCTATCCAAAAGAATGGCTACCACCCGCTAGTAATCACTTTTTCTTGCACTTATGTTTGTTATCTCAGTTTTGGTCATGGTAGAAAGTTGATGCTTACGAGAATGATGGGTGTGCTAACGAAGGTCCTTCACAATCACGAGTATATAATATACTTCTGGCAGACAAAATAAGAGATGATATTTAATCATGCTAAACTATGCCCCCATCTCGAATTCATCAATAACAAATGAGTTGAATCTTCCAAGGTATGCACATTACTTCTCTTCTTTCACTTCATGGGAATTGGTAGTGTTTTTTTAATGAATGATAGGATTTTTTCCCTTGGCCCTAGTCCTCAAATGGATAAAGTTCTTTTAAGTTTTTTTTTTCCCATTGTTTTCTGATTTTTCTGTAATGTTTATTTCTTATTTCTTTCGTTGTCCATGATACCCTGTTCTAGGCTGGCATACTTTTTGGTTTTTCTGTGGACTTCTAAGTGGATTTTACTGTGTTGGGACCTCTGTCAAACAAGATGCTGAGGTTCAGATGGTTTTGTTTATAATGACTATTATTAGTAATCTACCTGGTGTTATAGATATGATATTGTTCCTGAGTTGTGAATATTATACAGGGCAGTAGTCAAGGGGAGGGTTAAGGCCGAGTTTAATGATTGTCACAATGCTTTATCTATCATTTTAAATTCCCCAGAGACCTTTCAAGTATTTTAGCATTTTTCATGCTTCAAGCAAACTCAACGAATCAAAATCAGATCTAGTCAAGAACATGCTTTGGATAGTAGCATAAGTAGGACCCATAAGTACAATAACCATTTGAGCTGAAGAGGATAACCAAAGTACGGGGGCACCCATGATGACTTGTAAATGAGATCAATATGAATAACTTGGATTTATATTGGTTTTTGGTGATATTTAGTGTTATCAATTTATGGAGCCATGTTTATAATGTGTACATATACGTCTACAAGAAAGTGTAAAGAAAATTGTATTTGCTATAATGAGTTTGCATAAGTTGGTAATTAGTCGACAATGACAGGTATATGAATATGCTTCCTCTCTTTATCTGTGGAAATATTAAAGAGCTTATTTTATTTTATTTTAATATGTTTAATTTTAGATATCTAGCTTTTGAGTTTAGCAGTGTTCAAGGTAGTTATTTTTTAGTTTAGCAGTGTTCAAGGTAGTTATGTAATGTTTCAGTAAGTTTTAAATTTTTAGGGTTTTTTAAAATATTTTAGATTTTATGGAGTAAGTATTATACTAAAGAGTTGGATTTTCTTTAAGATTACTAAATATTATGTATTTGATGGGATTACTATACATGTGAATAATAGGCTTTCTTGACATGCATTTGACTTGTGTGTTCAAACTTGATTTTAATATGATTTAGGGATAAATGTTAATAATTTTGTAGGTCAATTGGGTGTAGCTTGAGCAGTTGAGAGAGAAGTTGTTATCCTCCCTCACTTGGGTTCAAATATTATTTTCAAACATGCTTTCTCTCTCATTGAGCCAATTGTTGATTGTTGACATGGCCTTGAGCATTGAAAATATGGTATACCCTAGGAACCATCATTGGAATGAGGGGAAGTACCCAATGGGCTTCGTTGGGAAATAGATTATGCCAAAACAAATTCCTAATAATTTTAATGTTAAAGGCATGTAATTAGGGGTAAACTATATATTAATACTTGGTCCTCCAATACCATTCATATTAATATTGTGTAACCAAACACCTTGAGTTCACACTTCCTTATCTAATTGTCAAGGGTTTGTTTTATTGTGTGTCGACTTAGCTTTAATTGTGTGTTTTGTCACATCTATTGGCGTGGCTTTAATTATTGTCTGCCGTATTGTTGAGTCAATTTTCTCAATATTTTATTACCTTTCCTTTTCAATGTTTTCTTGGTGCCAAAAATAAGTTGTGGCATAGATGGAGATGGTAAGGGATTGGTAGGGGCAAAAAGGGGACGTCTGAGAATTGATGTATTGTAACACCTTTGTTTTGGCCCTTTTGACCTAAGATCAAATTATGTATAAATTGTAAATAAGCATTTATAATGATGAATTGAAAAATATAGTTGAGCTGAACATGAAAGAATTAGTGATCCGAGGTGTGATTAAGCCAAAAAGAGGGAGGAAAGCATTGAGCCATGGTAGATGAGATGAGTTTTTTTGTAAATTTTAGAGACAGTAAAGAGTATGAAGGTGGAAGAACTTAATTGGGGAAGTGATTTCCACAACATCGATGCAAAGGATATATTTCCAATCCCTTATCTAGGAATTGAGAGTGCCTAGGACATTATAAAAAAGATGGTGCATCTAGAGAATGGAATAATGCATGATTGGAACATGTTTGGAACTGAGAAGGACAATCTCCCATGGCCATTTCTTGTGTTTCCATGTACCTTTGCAATTGATATTATTTTTGACCTATGGAAAATATAATTCACCTCGACATCTTCCATGAGAAAACCCTAGGCATGATGAGAGAATTTAATTCTTATTAAAGAAAACATAACCTCCTAGAAAATTTTATATCTCTTGTGTTCGAAAAGGAAAAAATCCAAAGTTATGTTGGTGCCTTCGAACGGTTACCACCATATTAGAGGGCATGTGCCAAGTTTTTAACACAACGTTTGTAAGCCAAGTGTTTGAAGAAACATTTTCTCAAGAAGTGTTTGTTGAAACTCCTATTATAAATAATCCTTCATTTGAGAGATTTTCAATATCAAGGCAAGTTTATAGAGTATGGTCAAATGACTTGGTGAGAAAAGCTTAATCTTGTGGGTGACTCCCATGAATTTTGTGGTAGGTATAAAGAATAAATTGGAGTGCATACATATATTCTCATGGATTGATGACACCTTCCTTTTGAGGTAAAATGGGAATATCAATCTACAATGTCTGACGAAGACTACAAATTTTGGGTTTTTTAAATATACAGAAGACCGCAATTTTTTTTTAAATACATAGAAGCTCGTTGGTTATCCGACAACCTGTGACCCTCGTCCAACGAAGTTTCCATATCTCCAACAATGGTGATCTGATGAGCGTGTCATCGCAAAACCTACAAGTCTCCATCGGTTATCCATCAGTGGGTCATCGTAAATTCGACTAAGATGAGTCGAAAATCCAACAAACCTTCCTCTCAAAATCGATGGCATTTACAATGGAAGTGGCATAAATTCGACAAGGATATGTCGGACATCCAACAACCAATAGTCGCAAATTTGAAAATTATATGTCAAAAAACCGACAACCCTTCGTCTCAAAATCGACGACATAAACCCAAATTTTTACAAAGGAAGTGGCCCACCTTCGACAAGGAGCAGCCAGACGTTCGACCACGTAGGAATCAGAAATTCGACAACGTAGTGGTGAAAGACATCGATATATTAGCTTCATACGCTATCGAAGATTTGATGGGTGTTTGGGATGTCGTCGAATATTTGACGATATTCCACCGATGACAAAAAAAAATGATGTTGTCGAATAACCGACAACTATATGTCAAATTTCAGACATGAAATCCGTCGGATTTTGGGCTCAAATTCCGTTGTGTGCTATAATGGGTTTATGTTTATGTTATCAATATATGCCATCAAATTTTTTTAATATCATGAATATGGAGGCTTTAATATTTAAGCGTTGGAGTTTGGTAAACGATGGCGCATTCAATGTGATCCCAAACTATAGCAGAGTGGGTTTTTATCTAAAGGGTAGTGGTGGACAAGGTGGCGAATTTATTGAACCTTGGGAAGCGTGAGAAGAATGCCTCAAGTGTTGTGTAGGGTTTGTCATCATTTATTTGGTTATATTTGTTATGGTGGAGGTGGTGGTATTGCTCTTGGTGAGAGTTGTGCAACCAATTGACTGCCACGCTCTTCGATAGGTATGCTTCGGCCTTGGTTTATAGCTTCGTAATATTTATTTTGTTATGGTTTGAATGCATACTCCTGATGGATTTTGTTGTGGTCTATGCAGGTGGGAAAGGCGTGGCACTCTACATAGATTGAGGGTGGTGCCATAAGTTTCTTGCACAACCATTCTCTGGGTAAGCCCCGAATTTGGCAATAGACTTACACTTGCTGTGTGTTTTAGCAGAGGATTCGAGATGGGTTGTGGGGAGATCGTGAGGTTGAGTTTTTTCATTGTTTGGGGTTTGGATACTTGTTTGGCATTTGCGTAAGTGACTGTGTAGACTTTCGTGGCTCGACCATATGTAATTTTTTTATATGTATAGACTGTTAATAGTTTGGCTCGATACTGTGTATAAATTTATCATTTTGCAATAGTATGTATTTGGTTTTATTTAATCTTAATCGAAAAATATGTTTGGTATCGACCCTGTGTTCCTTTTTATGATGCATTTTAAATTATTTTACAGTGCCATTGCTTGCAATGGCACCATGGATGATTCGAATGTGTAAATTATGCTTATGGTAGCAGTGTATGTTGAATAATGTGGATGCATGAGTTTATTATTAATGTGGCTTGGTTTACTTTGCGACTGCAAGCATGAATATTGGCTCAGCTCTTAGCGTTGATACACAACTTGGGTTTATTTATCAAAATGTATTTATGGTTTAAAATGTAACTATGCATATGGTGTATAATAAAGGAGCGTATCTCTGTTTCATCGTTGTTTATACAATTTTTTATATTTAGAGCCTTTTAGGGAATCCTGAGAAGCGAAACCCTTAATGTATGATTTCGTAGTGTTTTGTTTTAATGGAGCCTACATGATTTGATCTTGGGTTGGAAGATAAATAGATGGACTTGTGGCTTGATATTTTCGTTTGTGCGTTTCATAGGATTTGATCCTAGGCATAATTTATTTATAAAGGCAAAGGTGTAAGAACATACTTCCTTGTTTGATAATGTGAATTCATGATTTAGTTAATGTGATTCCACTAGCGCGATGCGTAGGGAAATGACTATGTCATTATATTTTAATTATGTACATGATTTGATTCAATTCATTGTTTAGCGTTTGATTTGTAATTTATAAATGAATATATAAATTCTTGCAGCCAATCATCAACAAGATTCGATGGCTGGGATGGGTTAACGATTTGATGTGTAATTTTTGAAATGAATATATAAAGGCCCACAGCCAATCCTGGACAGGATTCAATGGTTGGCCTGGGTTAATGATTCTTAGAAATGTTTTAATGTTTCCATAGCATGGTTTGGATATGATTTATTAATCTTAATGGTAACTTTGTTTTGGTCTCTCGGCCTTCTTTTTTTGAGTGAATTCGATGGCTGTGTTTTCTTTTCAAGGTATGTATTACAACATTTATTTAAAGTGTTGGTTGGTATAAGTACTAATGTTTATAAATAATTATGAGATGGAAACAAAAATGTTTTCGTTGGAAATAAGAATTCTACTAGCATTCTCGATTTGGTTTGATGTTTAAGAGATTTGATCTCATATTTGTTGGTTTCTTTAAATGTAGTTATTAGTTGTTTATTTTTAAATGTTTTGGAAAGGGTTTAAATTAATGAGTCCAGAGATTTGATCTATGGTATGTATGTTTATAATTTATAAATGGTTTATTTAAATGCTTTGATGCAGAGTTTTTTAATAATGTTTTAGTTTTCATTACTATTAGGGTTTACTTTACCTAGATTTATGAAACCTTTGGTTTCACTTTACAATAATGTTTGAGCAAGATCTAGTAGCTAGTTATCTTAATAACTAGGGTTTAAATCTAAAATATAATGTTTGACATTTAAATCATCATAGAACTTGTTTAAATCAAACTAAGAGAAATCTAAGTATAAATTTTTATCTATGAAATAATGGTTGAGTTTAAGTTTAAGCAAATAAATCAACGTGTGATATAAAATCTATCCCTATAGTTTATATAGAAATAGTTCAGACTAAGTTTCTATAAACAAAGGAAAACCTAGCTGAAGCATGCATTCAATGAGCAGATTTCTAGTGAAGATTATAAACCCTACTTAGTAAAATCTATAAGAATTTAGAGAAGGTAAAAACCTCATACCTGCAATTTGTAGTTTATTAATGGCTAGAACCCTGCACACTTAAACACACATAATTAATAAGAACTTAGACAATTTTGACCTCAGATCTGTCAACCAAATAAACTGGGAACTACCACTTTCCACCCAACCATGACCCAGAACCATTCATGGTTTCATCCTGGATCCCCCCTAGCTGGTTCGAACATGAAATTAGTTTAGATCTCCTAAAGGTAAGGATTCACCTATTTGGAATATCTGGTTTTGTACTAAAATGATTTACTTTAGGAAATTCTCTCCAAAATTATTAGGAAAGTAATGATGATATACCTAATCCTTTCTTTGGATTGGGTCTTTATAGACAATCTTTAGGGAAATTGGGAGTTAAACTTCAGTTAGATCAAGAATCATTTATTTTCTTGAAATAATCTTTTAATTGATTTATGTAAATTTTAATAATTTATTATCCTTTAACTTATGAACTCTTTTACTAGTTCCTATTTTGACTCTTTTAGGATTAAATATTTATTTAATTACTTTTAGTAAATAATAACCTATAGACTATTTATTAATTATTGTAGTTATTATTATTCCCTTTTATTTAATATATCTACTTACCCTTTTACTCATAACATATATAAACTATATATATACATATAGTATTGTTAATATTTATTTAGGCATCATATAGCATGATCCCAATTCACATGGTGCTTTCATTATCTTATAATTATTTCTTTTAGCAAGGTGTTTAGGTAGGGTTGGTAAACTAAGTTAGGAAGCTCTAAACCTCCTTACATGTTGGATTACCTCTTATATCGTGGCAGTTATTGAGTGCTTGATGAGAAGTAGAAATTCAAAATTTCATTTAATCAATTTAAAAATAAGTAAGATGAGGTCGGTGTTTATGAGAGTCGGTTTTACTCAACACAATTAATTTTCACTAACTCCTAGCATTATTCAGATCCCATACTGAACACTAAAATTGGGAGTTACACTTAGTATAATTCCAGAGCCTTTCGCTCAACAATAATGCTAGGATGTACTTGTATAATACACCTAGGGATACAATGGCCAAGGTTCCGATGTTCCAGAGCTTATGCTCAACATCAATTTGGAATGCTTCGGGGCTTATGACCAACACTTCCAATTCTTATTTTTCATGTGTGTTAGAGCTTATGCTCAACATAAACATTTCATAACTCATGTGCTCCAGAGATGGTGCTCAACACAAACATAAAAAAACTCATGTGATTGAGAGCTTGCTCTCAACCCAACCATAAAATCAATCATGTGCTCCAGAGCTCATGCTCAACAGAAACATCAAATTACTCATGTGCTCTAGAGCTCGTGCTCAACACAAAATCTCATCAATCATGTGATTCAGGGTCCATGCCAAACACATACAATCACATATATGATAAATAAAACATATGCATTGGATTATTCCCAATATATAACGAATCATCATACTCATGTGGAGTGGGGTCTTACGCCCAATATACAAAATATAAACATCAAAGCAACATCATATGCAATGGGACTTATGACCATTAGTGTTAGGTCAAAATTTAGTATATTACACCCAGATACTCTAGTACAGTGATAATAACGTCCTAAGTTAGGAAAAATGACCAAATATACTATGTTGGATAAAGGAGGATTAATTAATCCTAACACCCCCCCTTAATCCTAACTTTGGATAGCTTGGGCCCTGGAAACTAGGCCAAAACATCACCCATACAATCTAAATGAATTAAAATACTGCTTAATAAGATAAGCAAAATGGTAACACCTCATGGGAACACCCCCCCTCAAAATAAGCAGGTAATCAGGAAACAAGCTTCCATACTTAAGAGAAAATGTTTCTCTTCGAGCAAAAACTTGTGAAACTTTTGCTGCAATCTGCAACTCTTTGGAGCAATAATGCAGAATCATGGTTCTTCTGTGCATAAACATCCTAGTATTGTGAATGTGAACCTCTCCATCTTCTTTCAATCTGATGATATGTTGGAGAAGGAATATTTTCTTTGTCTCTTCTTTCTAGAGGAATAGTGACTTGATCCAATTTGTTCTTCAGTGAGTCGAATTGTGGATCAGTCCTCACCATCAAGTAGCATCTCTCAGGAAGTTTATTACACCTCACTGAAGGAAGTGAAACTGAATGAGAGAGCGCAACATGTTTATTCTGATACTTGGACCTCATTCTTCTTCTGTCATCTGGATACCTAATAACACTCCAAACTACTTCAGTGATCTTTTGGGCCCATTTAGGATTCTGATTTGGAATAGGATCTCGATCTAGATATTGATCCTCTTCAGGCTCAATATCAATATCAATATCATGTTGATCTTGTTCCTCATCTTCTGAATCTAAAACTTTAGACAATACATCATTAAAAAAAGGTGTAGATAGAATTTTTTTACCTCCCCTTCGAATGGAAATTGAGGTTGTACTCGATCTAAGTATGGAAGAAAGTATGAGAATTCATATGCCTTGGAGGCATGGTTTGAAACAACCTTCTCTATAATATTCTCAGTTGATATATATGTGATATCCATTGAGTCAGGATCAAATACTACTCACCTTGGTGATCCAATATGTGTCATCTGGTATACAGTTAACAAATTTGTAGCTAAGGAGGGAACATAGAGTACACTTTTTAACACTCCATGTTTTAACTTGATAGAACCTTTTCCTTTAGCTTGAATTTGGGTATCATCACCCATGTGAATACTCAGACCATTTGTATTTTGTAATGAATATAATATTTCTCTCAATGCAACCATATGATTGGACGCTCCTGGTCAATGATGAAGGCATGCAATTTTGAACAACTAGCCTTCAATGCATGGAATCTCTCATCATGATATTCAATCTCTTCTCCATACTTAGTGTTCCTTGCACCTTCAGGGAGGGAAACATTGTTCTACTCAAGGCTATTTTCCATTTGATCAATGGTCTTCTTCATAGACTGGCTCTCTGGATGAAAGCCTTTCATACAATAGGAACACTTAGATTTCTCAAATTTCTTTTTCTTATTCTTTTTGGAACATGAGGCTCAATCAGAAGAGTTATGCTTCTCCTTTGAGCTTGAATCAACATTTTTATTCTCCTACCCTTTCTGCTTCCCTTTAGCTTGTGCTTTCCCAAAGTCTCAAGCTAAGAGGGATTGATTCTTGGAGGAATTGGGAACTCCCATCTAAATAAATTTGTCTATGGATCAATGAATCTACAAATGCATATAGAGAAGGTATTTTACAATTTGGGATGGATTATCTTCCAGTGTGGAATGTGTATACAAAGACTGAGAATTCTAATCCAAGCTTGCTCAGTTTTGACTGTAGAAGTTACTCATCCTTCCTTTCTATCCCACATTGTTTGCATTGCAAGACTAATTATTTATATTTAAAAAGAACTGTTGAAATGTATCAAATTTTATGGGTTGAAGTGTAATGAGTTCATTCTCTAGAATATGGCCTCTAAGCTCATCTTGTTTTCCAAAAAAAGATTCAAGATTGTCCCATACTTCCTTTGGAATTCTGAGTCCCTCAAGGTGAAACAAAAGATCCCTAGAGATGTCTATGCACATGAAGTCGAAGGCTTCATCTAGCCGATTCAGAAACTTGGATTTCTCAATGTACTTCTGGGGATCGAATTCTCTTCCCATTGTCATCCTAAACATGCCTTTGTTGCACACGAATATCTACATATCTTCCCTCTAATCAATGTAATTGAAGGGTGTAAGGATTCTAGGTGATAGAGGAGTTGAATTCTCCATGTCACTGTATGTTGATCAACAATATATTCAAGAGATACGTAGGTACCTGCAAAATCACTGCAAAAGAAAATTCAATTCAGAAACATTTGTTAGTTCAAACCTTTCCACCTCGACATGTGTAATTTTTCGTAGTCCATCACACCAAGGTAGACTTCTATGGACAAAATCCAGAGGGAGAAATGCTATGGTTCCAGGAATTATGTGGAAACTCAACTGCTTCTGGTGGAAGCATGGAGGTCTTTGAGGTTTGTTGCTAGCGTGAACATAGGATCTAATACCATGATAAATTTAGTGAACCATAGATCTACATGACAAATGAGAGCTATCAGAAAAGAATTATGTAGTGGAATAAACGAGATCAATGTTCACTGGGAAAATAATTCATGACATACATTTCAGATCAATCAGACAAGAATTGTTGAGATAATCACAACATTAATCTTCATTATTAATGAGTAATACAATGGTATTACAATAAATGGAAGTCAAATATTGTGGATAGGATTCAAATCTACCAAATCTAACTAATTGTTTATATATACCTCACTTTGGAAAAATCACAATTGGAGCTCACTAGTCTAACTCCGGATGACTAAATCAGTCTACAATGAGTTAAGTGATGATGTAGGTGGAAAAAAGGCGCCACACTCCCTGCATGCATGAAAAAATGGAGATAGGGTAATTGATTGTGATGTAACTGATAATAAATGGAACATAACTTAGCATAACTGTAGGAGACTGTTGGTGGCACTCAGAGTGGGCTCCTAAGTGGTAGGGATTGGTCCCATGGGTGCATCAACTCATCCATGAAGATGTAGTAAGTGGTAGATATATCCTAGGTGTGTCCCTCATACTCTAGTATAGTTATAATAACCTCCTAAATTAGGAAAAATGACGAAATAGACAATGTTGGATAAAGGAGGATTAATTAATTCTAACAATATGCAATGTAATTCACCAATACCTAAAACACAAAACCCCTAACTATAATTTCAATTCAATATGTAACTTTATAGTGTTCATAATGGAAATACAATAATGGCTTAATTAGGTAGCCTAGCTATTGATGCCCTTCTCTAAGGGCTACACAATCATTCTCTCATAAATTTAAAATGAACAAATATAACATGATGAATGACAATTGACACATGCAATTAAAATGGATAACACCTTTAAATAAAAATAACAAGATAATATTTACTATATTTATGTAATGATATTTCATAAATTGCCATAAGATTTATAATTAACTCAATACTAATATCTTTTAGTTTAACTAAAATATAAATTTTAGTAACTAACTCAATTTTTGAGTAAGTCATCACCATATGAATATCATAGAAAGGATAAAATTTATAATTTATAATTTATAACTATATATATATATATATATATATATATATATAGATATAGATATATTATGATAGCAGTTTATTTATTCAACATAATTATTTATTATTTTCACTATTTTATGAATAAAATTTATAACTCCTTTTAATATCCAATTGTCATTATTTTTATTAGGAATAATTTCTATCATCTAAGTTCTTTTTCCAAAGATTATTATTTGACCTCTATATATATATATGACACCAAGCTTTCTATATATATATATGGATCCTCTGTTTCTTGTTGGTCGACTGTTGGCATTTGTTGTGGGCTCATTTGGTCGTGCACCAGGGTTGTTAAAATTTATGTTAGGTGGGAAACTATTGTTCTGATTTCTGTAGAGTTATGGATTAGAACTGGGTTTTTGGGTGTCTGAGAAGGACCTAAATGTGTCTCAATTTTTGTTTATATTTTCTTGTCTCAGTTTTCCATGTTCATAACATAGTCTATCCTTGTGCAAGGTGGTGTCTAGATTTTTGGGCATGTCAAACTCAATTCTCTCACGAAACATTGGAGGGAGACATCCCAAAAAATGTTGTATCTTTACCTTTTTCGTCCTTTATGTAAGGAACATAATGCAGTAGATATAAAAATATGTTGATAAAGGAATACATGGTTAGAGATCCCATCTTTAATTCATGGAGTTCTTTTACTTTTGTGTCAAAACATATTTCATACATGTACTTCTCCTGGAATATTTTGTTGAAAGTACTCCATCTGATATCTTTTACTTCATCACTCTTAGTATGTTTCAGGTCTCTCCACCATCTAGTTTCCTTTCCATTTAAGTTGTAAATTGTCAATCGGTATTTCATCTTGCTAAAGTAATTATGTACTCGAAAATATTTATTCATACCCAGGATCCAATCCTCAGTCTTCTCTTCGATATTCATTTCCACTTCATAAGTTGGGGATTTCATATTTAAAAATTCACCCTGAACGATGTCAACAGTTTTCTTCCTTTTCTTGTAAGGGGAGGGTGAGCCATCACTGGAAGAGTTTTGGTATTCTTCTTCTATACAGTTAGGGGTGTGTTATTCTCATCCCTCCTCTCTTGGACTACTGGTCCATATTGTATGATTAAATTTTTCTTTGGATTTGTTGCTTGAGTGGGTGGGATGTCTATGGGGGTTTACCCCTGTCAAGTTCTGAAGTAGAGCTTCATTTATTGCTTTCTGGTCTCTCCTTCCATTTATGTTGTCATCTGTTAAACTCTGTAGATCTGCTTGTAGAATTTGTGTAGTCTTCCTTAAGTCGGAATTAAGTTCCCCCATGATTTATTCTTCTCGAGGTGGGGAATTTAGGTTCCCATGTCAAATTTTGTTCTCTTGTGTGTCCACGATTTGGACTGCTCTTTGAATTTGTAGATCAAAAAATCAATAACAATATCATTGTGTTAGTTTAAACATCACGGTTTAAAGTTTTGAAAATATATTTTTTCAACGGATGTTTAGTAACTCCCATAAGGTCTCTAAGCATTTGAAAATGGGCTCTCATACCACTTGTAATGCCCCTAAAATCCAAGATATAAAAAAATTCTTATATTATATATTTACAGTCGTATCTTTAAAATCCCTAACTATAACAGGGAATTATTGAACAAGGAGATTATAATTCACCTCCTTGGGTTTACTTATTTTGATCAACCTTTCCTAAAACTCCAATTCCAACTCCAAAGATCTTTGTTTTAAATATTAACTGACTGTTTTAAGCCTAAATTACTAAATTGACTATTCTTCTGCATTGATTCATTCCGCAGTGACCATTACACAATGATCCTTCCGTAAGGACCCTTCCGCAACATGGATTGCGTATTTCTGGTCTCCATCAAACTTATAACCAGATTTAACCCTTCACAATGAGCCTTTCGTAACAATCATTCTGAAAATGAGGATTGTGGATTGCAGAACACATTGTTAACGTTTAATATTCATCTTTTCGCAACTATTCTTCTGCAATGCGGATTGCGAATTGTGGAACTACTCTTTTTGAATTATAAAATATATCTTTCCACATTTAAGTTTTCCACAACTTTTGTGAGCCTTCGATCCATTCATGAATTCAATATCCATCGTTGATATGATCTCCTTGTGCACTCCGTATTGAATTTTCCACAATGCTTGAGAGTCATTGATCTTCTTGGGGATTCAATCTCAACCGTTGATCTCCTTTCTTTGTGCGTTCTAAAATGAATCTTTTGAAGCTCTTATCATCCGTTGATGTTCTTGCATCATAAATCTTGACCGTTCATTTGTTTTCTTTGCAGATATAAACCTTCCACAATGCATATTGCGGATTGTTGGTGCGCTATCCAACTTCTCTGAATTTCACTTATGCAATTTAGTCTTCCACAATCTTTATCAAATGTGGATCTCTTTGCGGCTGAGATCTCGACTGCTGATCTTATTTCTTACAGATCAATACCTTCTGCAAATGTAGATTGCGGATGCACTATCCAACTTATTTGAATTGTAATTCCACAATATTTATCAACCGTCAATCTCTTTGCGGCTGAGATCTCGACCATTGATTTATTTCTTGCGGATCAATACGTTTTGTAATGCAGATTGTGGATTGCAGGTGCACGATCCAACTTATTCTAATGGTGATTCCGCAATTTAATATTTTTCAATATTTATCAACCGTCGATCTCTTTGTGGATGAGATCTCAAACGTTGATATTATTTCTTGTGGATCAATACCTTTGGCAATGCGGATTGCATATTGTGGGTGCAACTTCCAACTTCTTCGAATGGTGCTTCCGCAATTTAGTCTTACACGATATTGATGAATCATCGATCTCTTTGCGGCTGATATCTTGACCGTTGATCTTATTTCTTGCGGATCAATACCTTTTGCAATGCAGATTACAGATTACGGGTGCACTATACAACTTCTTTGAATTGTGCTTCAGTTCCACCCTTGAACCAACAAAAAAGTCAGAAAAACAAGCGATGTTCCAGGTCGTTGGTCGGGTTGATAGCTAGGGTTGTCACTCTTAAAACCCTAACCAATAGTTTATCCACACGTGAATTCCACTTCCTCCTAGATTGTATGGGTTTTCTCTATAGTCTTGATTTGTATCGTTTAAACATGCTATATAACAAATGTTAAATACTAAGACTATGCTTATATTCATATATTGTATACTTTTACACACACACCCACGTTAAATACCTTGGAAAAATCACATCGATACTTTGCGTAAAACAATATTTTTGCATATACAAATGTTCAATTATTTAACCACATAACAATACATAGCCATAGGTTAATTCTTGTTTAGGTTAACATTCAAGCATATGTTAATTCAATTTCATATGAAATACTTTGGTAAAAGTAATATTGCAAGACTTAGTTTATAGAATTTTTATTCTTTAATCTTTCTTGTAGAATTAGTATCTATTACACCAATGATAGGTTAAATATAATATTTACAAGTTATATTCATAGTTTAGGCTAAAAACATAAGTTCTATTTTGCTCGTATTTCTAAGTGCTTATGCCTTTAAATAAATAAAAAAATACTATAGCAAAACATCATGTTCTTAATCCTAGAATAAGAATGTTAAAAGATAGACCTCAAACGTTTTGCAATAACATAACCAATTCAAGAATTGGAAAGAAAACAAGTTTTGCGATACCTTCATTACACAAGGCGTTAATTTTAAATAAATATGCTAGTATTTTACTTTTGCAAGTTGAGATAATTAATCTTGATCCTGAAACTGGGAACAAAATGTTTTACTTGTAAACAGACCTGTACAAGAATCATCATTTCACTGCATTAGCTTCAATAAGCTAAGTAATCGTTGACACAACCAGAAAGTTCCTTCAGTAAGAAAGAAACAAACTTTAGTAACTTACGCTCACAATTAAATAAATAGATGATTTTAATACTTACTACATCAGACCAATTACATTCTAGATCGATCTTCATTACTAAAGTTTGAAGGATGTTAGTAAAGAAAGTAATATATAAATTAATAAATGAATTTCTTTTAGTACCTATATTAGACCTTTAGAATGTTGACTATTAGCATTTAAGTTACTCTCTTAAGCGACGATTTGTAAACATTAATTGTCGCAAGAAAATTTCTTAAATTTTTATGAAATTTTGGGGGTTTTACAGTATTTCATTCCACTTGTGGTGTTCATCCAACAACATAGTGGATGAATCTGTTCGATTGTGGTTATTCCAGCGCACACTCAATAGTGTTGCAGCCAAGTGGTATAACGAGCTGCCTCATGCCACCTACCCTGACTTTTCCTCGTTAGCCTCGATCTGCCTTCAATAATTTCAGTTACCTTTCCATTATGATGAGGGGGTGGAAATCTTATTATTCTATTGACAAAACATAGCTACCCATATCATGGATAAGATCCATGAATGGTGTCATTACCTTAGCCTATGTAAGATCCAGTTATATGATATGAGTTTTCTATATTGGTTCCTCAAAACCTTACTCCCCCCATAGCCGAGGACATTGCATCTGAGCACCCACAAACCAAGGAGGAAGCCATCTTGAAGGCTCAAAAGTTTGATCTTATATACGCCTAATTGGGTTACTTGTATACCATTATACCTGATGCTCCCCATGTTGGCTCCTCATGTCAAGATGCGCCGGGGGAATCCCATGCTGCTAATGGAGTCATTGGATTTATTACACAACCTCCTCACTTTTATTTGGCCTCTCCTCCAATGACACCACATTCTAGTCACACCCCTATAATTATCCAACCAGGTTACGCCATTGATTATTCACGCGTAACGACTCATTTTGAAGCCATGCCTTCCTATGTGCCTCTCGCACCAGCCCCTCATGTTCATGGAACGAATTTTTTGTCACACTCATGTACTGGCCAAATGTCTAGCTTTTATTCACCACTAATTGCTCCTGCCTATTACCCACCACCTATGCAACCTAATTGGACTCCCACCTCGACTCCTCCTACTCCTACAGGATAGGTATACAGATAGAAGAACCTCCCTAACCAACCCTCCACCAATAACCAAAAAGGGCAGGGAAGGAATGAGAGAGGTAGGAATAAGGGTAACCACTAGCCTAAAGGAGGTGGCCAACAAGCCATCCATCTGAACAATAATGGAGTTGACCCACCGACACAAAATCTGCAGCGTCCCTCTAGACCTAGGAAGAGCCCATAGTTGCGAACTAACCATCTGCGTGCCATCTATAATACTTATGACCATTATACCCATCAGTGTCCTCACTTGAATCTCGTCCACCACTTACTTCAAAATCATAGTCAATGTGACCCCAACATCATTGCTCCAGCTTAGCCAAACCTAGAACCACTGGGTCCTCCACCTATGGTGCTCCAAGACCGCCTACTACACCAAGGAATGGTTGTGACCCATCCCTTGGCCTCAAAAAATCCCACAACCACTTCTGTTTCTCAACCCATTGATCCTGGTGTCCATCACCTCATGATGTCATAGTCTAATGTCAACCTCTAGACTTGACGAAACCAGTATGGTTCCACGACGAAAACTATTGACCCCTCTGTGGCATCTACCTCCACCACTCTAGATATGTATTTTCATTTTCTGAGACCCTCAACGGATGATACTACCAAATTCTCACGGTTCCCTTTGCGCCATGTTGCAAAAATGCCACTACGAGAGATGTGTTCAACTACATTATTGTTGACAACTTGGACCCATCTCCCACAACTATGTCTTCTCTAGAAGATCTTGAAACTTGTCCATATCAATGTAAAGCGTTATTATCGACTTTAGGTGTTGTCAATCCCTCTAATTATAGGTTGATCACCTTCGACATGGATCAAGGAGAACCCTAGATGCCATCATTCATTTCCTTCCACGTTTCGATCATGATTTAGAATTTGGTTATTCATTGATGCATCATTGATGAGAGAGCGTCCAACTTTGTTATGTCAACCTTTGTTTGACAGAAAGTTGAATCCCCAATCCTCCAACCTTCTTCCCTTGCCCTTTGTTCCTATGATGGTCGCTCTGCTCAACCCCAAGGTGTCCTCACAAGTCCCTATTGAGTTAGCCCGAAAAAAAATGTTGATTGACATTGAGGTTGTCAACGCCCAAATCAATTACAACCTCCTCCTAGGATGTAGTTATATGTATGCAACGTGAGTCATTTCATCTACCATCTTTCAACTCTTGATGTTCCCTCGTGATGGGAAGACTATTACCATCGACCACCTGGCGTACTATGATACAAAGGTTATGAATACACTAGAACACATCCTTCCCACTATCGAAACTACCATCGACAACATGTCCATACTATCCCTATCTATCATTGGCCTGGGCTTGTTCGCCAAGACTCCGATGTCTGAGACCTTTTTGTCCTTACCACCCCCTCCTTCGCTGACCGATATATCAGATTTTTTCACTATCAAATTCGGTAGAGTTCCAACCTCCTCGCAACCTCAGTTGCAATCCCAACCACAATCCTCGATTTATTATTGGGGTTCATTCCTTGTTCACATGATTCCCTTATTTTTTCCACCATCTGACATTGTGAGCAAGCCTGTCATGGATACTCACAACTTTCCTAGTTTCACTTTGGGTATTATATCACTCCACCCTGTCGTAAAACTTCTACCTAATACTTCACAATTAGAACAATTCCTACTTATGCTTGAACATACCAATGAGGACCATCTTGTTTCTCTTCAAACAATAGAAGCGACTAAGACTCGGTCGAAGTCCCATTATGACTCTGGCAGCCACCCATGCACCTTTAGCGAGGGGGACCTAGTCCTCGTCTATGACCAAGCCAACGATAATCTAGGAAAAGGGAGGTTTGATTCCATGTGGTATGGCCCATATGTCATCCATCGATGTCTCAACAAGGGGGCATAAATCCTTGTTGACTCTGACAGCCACCTCTTGAAGAATCCTCAAAATGGGCTCTACCTCAAGAGGTTCTATTCCTGAAGTCACTCACCATGAGTACCTCTGTGTCATAGTTTTTATTTTTTGTTTTTCATTGTTTTTACCACGAGTCGATGACCCCCTCTAGTAGTCACTCCAATTTCAACCATAGTGAGTCCATTGTAGCACTTTGTCACATCCTTTGCACGTGAGAAGGTAGATATAAAACACCCTGCTCCTGCGCCGCTGGTACCCCACTGGAGGGTGTTGTCCCACACCTGCACATGCACATAGTATGTCATTAGTATCTGTCAAATGCATGACTTAGCTACCACTATGCTATTAAACTATATATGATCGTAACCACAAAGTGTCATCTATATGTACTATCAAGTCCCTAGACCTGTCCTAGAGTTCTAGGAATCTACGAATCTCCCCAATAGTCAATGCTCACATATGGATAGCCCTATATAAGGATAGGAAGATGCCACCACTATGCAAAAATATCTCATGTGAAGAAACGACCTACTAGGCTTCCTCCCTCCCTACTTTCTTCAGGCCATTCCCTGGAATCACCTTGATTTGTGTGCCATCATACGAATCACATCACGCATGTATTGGCATGTTCATGAAGCATCCTCTCCATCCATACTGCACAGTTAGCCTTATTTTACCACCATCCATTATCCCACAAGGAGACCCCATCAAGTGTTCCAATATTACTCCTCTCATCCATGTTCACAACATAACCTCTTTCCATACATCGAACACTTCCTCCTTGCTTGACTAACCATTAGGGAGTTTCTGTTAAGCTCTTTTCTGACTCCCAAAAGAATGAAAAGATTGTCAAGCACGCTTGCATCCTTTCATGCTCATTAAAGTATTTGAAAGGGCATCTATGTGGTCTCATTTATCTCCTTTTTCGGACTACATTGACTATTAAAAGAAAAGGACCATCCCATCAACTTTCAACTAGGAATGTTTCCCTTTGTATCATTTTATGCTTTGTCGGACATTGGGACCGTAAATTATGAAAAATATCATTATGGGTTGTCTTTAAGCTCTTTCCTAGCCCTCTCATCAAGAAAAGATCATATAGCAGTCTTGGTTTCATTCATGCTCGTAAAATTATTTGAATTATTGTTCATTTACTATAGGTTAACCTTTTCTGGCCTAGTTAGATTACCAATGGTAAAGAAGTATCTCTACCTGTCACATACCCCAATTTTGCAAAAACAATTTTATATTATTTAAGGAACAATATGTTAAATTTTATGCTAAGTTGTAATTGATGACCGAATGGGGTCAAGGATATTTAATGTAAATTCTGAATATTTTATTTATAAATAAATAAAGGAGGAGAGAATAGCTTAGGAGAGCTATTAAAAGAGTGTTTACTGGTCAAATTGGTGGAGGAGACTGGGTGGAGAGAAAACTAACATCTGGCAGCATCCTCAAACCACTTCCAACTATTGCAGGTGGCGACTTCCCTACATTTGTGGTCATGACTCCCCAAGAAAGTGGAATCAGAGCAGGTGGATCAATTAATGAAAACTAACCCAAAAGACCTAGGCAATCTTTAGAAAATTTTCCATTGAAGAGAGTTGAGGATGCTCATTCTAGATAGGTGATCATTCAGGTTGAATGAATGTACTTCAGAGAAATTCAATGGAAGTGAAATTTGGAAAGTGTTTGAGGGGATAACTACTGATTGATCTAGTGTATCTTTTATGCTGAAGGTCATACTACTGAGAGCAGAGGATTTTACTGAGGTATTGAACTAGTCAGTTGATAGAGGGTTCTACTATTTGCACTCTCCACCAGTTGTCAGCCAAGAAGACCAGGAACAGGCTCGGGGGTCCTGACGAAGTGTTGTTTGAGCGCTCTCCAGGAGATTGGTAGGGAGGAACGGCCTCCTAAAGCTGTTTTCGTCTGTCCTCAATAGGTTCTATGTTATTTGAGTTTACTATTTTTAGTTAAATAATCTTAGTTTATCTACTAAATGAATGTTAAAAGTTCAGAGTTTGTCAAATGTTAGATTTAATATTCTTCTTAGATTGTTATAGAAATGAAATTGGTTTAGGAAATAATGAAATAGAATGAAAATAAATTTCTAGATTGCGTTTCTCCACACCTGGAAACCAGGTCATACTCTAGCACAGACATAATGCTTTAAGTAGATAAGAGAATGAAAATAGTAGGTAGGATTGTGTATCTGTAAATAGCAGAGTAAATTATTTCAATGTTTAAAATATTATGAAGGAAAAACAGTGTTATGATTTATTTGAGTATGCTGTTTTTACTTAGTTTAACTAAATAAAAATGCAGAAAAGAAATAGTAAGCTACATTAGAGTTATAGTAATAGTATACAGTTAAGTATATAAACAAGCTATTATCTACACAGTTTATCTGTTTAAAATATCAACTAAATCTGAAATTGTTACTTAATATAAACTAGATTAGGTTTATGTTAAAAACCCTTAATTTATAAAGAGTAAACAGAATTACAGAGTTTGCTTCTATCCTTAGAGAACTCTGAATAAATTTTATGTTATAGAATAATAAATAAAAACAAATGTAAATTTAAACATCAAATAATACAAAAACTAAGAATTTACATATTTAGAAACTACTTTATATTTACTAGACAGGCTTATTACCTGTGAAGGAAGAACCTCAGGGTCGAAACCCTAACTTAAAAATTATTTAATTATAATTTAATTTACTTAAGTTTTAATCTATTTACATTGATAATTATGTAAATAAACTTTACAGGAAGATTTCAAAGCATACTTTAGACTGTTTACAGTCGTTTCTTAAAACAAATATCTTTTATAAACAAGCAAGATAAGTTTACAATTAGCATGTTAATATACCACCATAAACCTGTAATAGCTAAACCGAAGGAACAAGAAGCAGAGCCTAAGTAATAATAAATTGAAGAACATATTTAAACAAGGGTTTCATTTCTCGTAAACCCTAGCTAGTATATTCTGGACAAGTAAGTTTAAAATTATAAATTTCACATTACGACTGAGCTACAGTCATTATATTAACAATATTTACTTATAAAAAGATATCTTAGATAGTAATTTTCTTCACTGATAGTCGAAGAGGAAAAAAACCTAAATTACACAGAATTATAATTTACAAGATTACAAAACCATTGCAAAAACGAGATAGAGCTCGAAGTTAAAATCCTTCTTAAAAACCGAACGTATTACATTGTCAGGTCATAAGGCTAAAAAATTAACCAAAATACATCACACAGATCAAGGCCGGTACTACCCAACATCATAGCGAGGGTTTGTAAACAAAACGGGAAAACAACTTATTAAAACCTCATATCTAATGAAGAAACCAGACAGGCTCCCAAGCTCTGTGTTCACCTTCAACAACCCTTTTCACAAGCAGGGTAAAACCCATTTTTGTGAACTCAAGGCTTACCGGTTGGGGCCATGAGTCCACTGAATCCAGCCAATGTTATCCTCATCACTGAAGTTTAGAGCTGTCACGAGTTTCTGCAAAGAGCATAATACTATGCGTTAATACAAAGCTCAGTCTCCATTTGAAAACCTAACTGTAAAAACATTTTAACATCGAGTTATTCATATTAAAAGCTGAATGTATTTACCTCCAAGCAAGTAGAAGAATTCGAGCATTGATGAAGTTGTTATCAGCTTAAGAAGTTTGAAGCAGAGAGGAATATAACCCCTACGTTGGCCCTGGAGTGGAGATGGGGTCAACAAGCTTAAGTTTTACAAATCCGTGACAAGCCACGTGAAGAGTAGAGCTAAAACTATTGATAGGCCAAGGGCCAAACACAAACAATAACCACTCGAGTAGAAGGGTTCACAAGCTCGACATTTTACAAGAAAAGACTGAGTATTGAAACCTCACAGCAATGAATATGGGCCACGGAGAAGCAAGACAGGGAAACAACCTCTAATGGCTGCCAGGACTATCACACAGAGCAGCCCGAAGGCCAATGAAACCCTTAGATATTTTTTGAGAAGAGAATAGGGTTTCTAGTCCTTAAAAGTCACCAATGCATGGACAAGAAGAGTCCACGTGCCTCCGAATATTTTCAACCACACATGGGTTTGGTCTATAGCTATCTGCATTTCCAATCATCAAAATATTAATACAATGATTTAATAACAAACTATGCACATGAATATGGATTGCGTATAAATATTATCCACCAATGATAATACAAGAACTATATCATTGTATACGATAGTTTTGAAGATTGTATTTTGTTTAACGATGATTACATAACATTGAACATCGGGTAAGGTTATAAAAACCTTGGCTTTAAAACAATCCCAAAGTTGACCTTGCATTAGAACTTTTCCAAATAACATTTAATATGTATACTTCGCAAAACGACGATCAAATATTCACATATTATATTGAAGTTCAAACTTTATTATTTATAACCAATATGTTTAGAGTAGTTATAATATATGGAGTTTGACTATAAGAGTAAAAAGTATTTAAACCATGACATTTAAACAATCACAAGGATCGACCTTGGTCTAAGCTCTCACAAATAATAGTTTGTATACTCAACTTGTCAATAATAATAATAGACCCTATCATTATTTGGAAAGATAGTTTGTGATTGTTTATGTTTGCCTTTTCTTAAGCATAGTATAAGAATCTTGGTCATATTAGTGTCACTTAGGGTAGACTTCAGATTAGAATTTCTAGGTAGAAAAATATACCATAATAGTTATTATTAAACAACAACTTGTTATAAGTGAGGCAACATGATAATAGTAAATTTACAATGGAATAAACCATGCTCAAGGTCTATAATTATTGGAAAAACACTGATAATATATTTACTTATGACTTAGACTTATGAAAGTGATGGTAGATAGTATTCCATCATGAAATGATGAATTTAATTACAACGACCAAACTTATAATGTCAAAGAGATTTCCAGGTAGTAAGAGTCCTATAGGATGCAAGTAACAATCAGATTGGTACATTATAAAATAATATGGTAATGTATATTGTTACAATAGTACATGCAGCAAGCCGATAATATAAGTACTGAAGTTCATAACTTGATGGTTAGAAATCTCACATACAATAACAACTTAATAAATTCCATGGCTAAGTAGGTTAGAGACGAAATGGAAACAAGTTCTCTATTGGAAGTCTTTACTATCGAGATTGATAGGAGTACTTCCATGAATAAGAGACAGTACTTTTAAAACATAACATTTGTGAGATAAGCATGTTAAAAAATAGAAGTAAATGTATGACGTAGAATACGAGATTTAAGCTCACAGTAAGTATCTTTTGTTTCACTAAGCTTGATAAAGATAACGACCTTTATATCTAAACTTTGAATACTGTATTAGAAACAGAAACTATAGAAGACAAATTACTTTACCTCATCAGAGCTTGTCTGAAAATAATCAGCTTATTTACTAGCATATTAACTTGCAAACATAAATACTTCTTTCTACCTTATGAATTAAACTTCTACTTAATCGTTCATTATCTGTTGAACCTGTAAGAACCAACAATCCATCTACGTTAGCATAAATGCTAAGTAAGCCCAAGTTTTCAAATATAGATTTTACCTACTTGCCAAAAGTAAACTTATTAGTAAAACTAAAAGAAATCTGAATGCAGATCAATCTTATATACACTACGAAAATGAAAGCTGTATTAGTTATCGTAATATAAAACTGATTAATACTAAATGTTAAACTGTTTCATTTTCCGCTAACCCCTAGTAGTTAGTAAACTATGTATTCAGATGTTTTATGTTGTTTTAAAAATTTTAAATTTTTATGAAATTTTGGGGTTTTGACATGTGGTATTAGAGCACAAGGTTCAAACACTAGGCCTTGATGAAGCTCAAATTGCTTATATGAAATAGTGTATTAAATCATTTTGCTGATGTTGTTTTCTTTTAATGTTATTCAACAGAGAAATTTGTTTCTGAGTTTAACAACAGGTATGGAAAGACTGGAGGAAAATGCAGAATAGGAATCTCCCTTTACTGAACAAGAAAAATTACAAAGAGACCCTATACATGAAGACATAACCACTAATTCCTCATAACTTTTACAAACAGTAAAAGACTTAAAATCTGAAATGGAATCTGTTAAAAAAGAAAATGAAACGATTATGAGAGCTCAAGAGGAGCTGAATCAGATCCTAACAAAAATATTTCAAACTAAGGGAAGGGGTAAACGAGCTGATTTAGAAGATATAATTCACCAACATAAATATAAAAAGATTAAATAGACTAAAAATGAAAGCAGCTCATCTTCAGAGGTATTTGGTGATCAACGTAATTTTCATTCCACTAGTGATATTAGTGAGGACAACCATTATACTAAAAAGAGAAAATAAAACCTTATGAGGAAATTTTCGAGGAGTTTAAAAAGATTAAACCACCAACATTTAATGGAGAAACTGAGAAGAGGGAGGAAGCAGAATCCTGGTTATCTGGGATGAAGAAGTACTTCCATATTTATAACTATTCTAACCAATTAAAGGCTAGAATGGCTATCTATAATTTCTCAGGGAAAGCTGATATATGGTGGCAAGATTTAAAGAGAGTGAAAAGAATAAGAGAAAATAACTTAAATTGGAGTACCTTCAACAAGTACTTTAAAAAGAAATTCTTATCTGAACAGTACTATGAAGAGAGAGAAAAAGAATTCTATGAGCTTAAATTAGGTACAATGACTATGAAAGATTTGAACAACAAGTTTTTAAGTCTGCTTAGGTATGTACCATACCTTGTAGATGAAAAACCGAAGGTACAACGATTCCTCAGCTGTTTACCTTATCACATAAAGGATAGGATTGAGTATGACAATCCAAAAACTCTAGAAGAAGCTATGAGGAAAGCCAATTTATGTTATGAACAAAACCAGAAAAAGGAGAGCATGGCCAACTGGAAGGCCAAAAAGAATAATAATAATTATGATCAAAAGAAGAAAGAGTTTGTGCCCAATTGAAATTCTAAGAATAATAAGGCCAGGAATTTACCTAACAAGAATTTCCAAGGGAACAAGAATAATTCACCAAGCAATTAGAACAATCAAAAGGGTAAAGAGTATGCTAATAATCATGGTAATTACACTAAAAAATTTGAACGAAAAGAACCCATAAAGTGCTGGGAGTGTAATGGCCCACATTATGCCTCAGTCTATCCTAATCGAAAAAAGTCTGTCAGTAATATCCATACAATACAAGAGGAGATGACTGTTGGAGATTTAGCGAGGACTATGCCCAGGATCAATGCATCCTTGGAGAATCAACAGGAAGACTATCAAACTTCCATGGTGGAAGTAGAAGGTAAGATAAACCCAACCCCTATAGCTATTTTAATTGATCTAGGAGCTAGTCTAAGTTATATTTCACTCAAATTGGTAGAAAAATGTAAGCTGCCTATTGAAAAATTTGAAATTTCTTGGTTGGTTCAGTTAGCCACTGGTGCAAAAAGGAAGGTAACTTGTTTTGTAAAGAAATGTGCAGTAGTTATGGATCAATTTTAAACTTTTGTAAAGTTTAATGTATTACCTCTTGGTTCTTATGACATACTAATCGGTATGGATTGGTTAAAGCAACATAGGGTAATCTTAAACTGCTATGATAAAACCTTTACTTGTATACTTAATGATGGAAAATCAATAAGTGTAAAGGGAATCCATAGAAAAACAACCATAAGGCAGATTTTTGCTCTGCATCTTAAGAGAGCTGTTAGGAAAGGTTGTAAGGCTGATGCAGTAACAGTAACTAAAGGGGAAAATCTAAATAGTACAGATAAATTAAAATGAGAGGATATATCAGTTTTAAAAGAGTAGACAGATGTATTTCCAGAAGAGATTCCAAGACTGCCTCCAAAAATGGAACTAGATTTTACCATTGAGCTGATACCGGGTGCAGTACCTAGCTCAAAGGCCCCTTATTGAATGAACATACTTGAACTTAATGAACTAAAGTCACAATTAAAAGAACTTATTAACAAGAACTATATACGACCGAGTGTGACTCCTTGGGGGGCACTTGTCATCTTCGTTAAGAAAAAGGACGGAACTATGCGACTTTGCATAGATTACCGTCAGTTGAATAAGATGACTATTAAAAATAGATACTCGTTACCTTGCATAGATGATTTGTTTGATCAACTATGTGGAGCCACAGTGTTTTCAAAAATTGATTTAAGGTCTGGATATCATCAAGTTAGGATTAAAGACGAAGATGTCTTTAAAACAGCTTTTAGGACTCGACATGGCCATTACGAATTTGTCGTCATGCCTTTCAGGATTACTAACGCCCCAGCTGGTTTTATGTGTTTAATCAGCAACGTTATGCATAAGTATCTAGATAAGTTTGTGTTCGTGTTTATCAACAACATAATAATCTATTTGAAATCAGAAGAAGAACATAAGGAACATTTAAAAATTGTTTTGCAAGAGTTACGATATCATCAACTCTTTGCAAAGTTTAGTAAATGTGATTTCTTTAAGGATAAAATCCAGTACTTAGGTCATGTGGTGACTAAGGAAAGAATTTTGGTGGATCCCGAAAAGATAAAGGTGATTGAAGATTGGCCGGTTCCTAAATAAGTAATTGATGTTCGATCCTTCATGGGAATTACCGGTTATTACCGGAGGTTCATTGAAGGTTTTTTGAGAATCGCAAATCCAATAACTTCTTTGCAGAAAAAAGGAAAGAAATTTGATTGGAACCAGAAATGCGAGGATAGTTTTAAAAAGTTAAAAACTTTATTAACCAGCGCACCTATTTTAAGAATAACCGATCCAAATAAAGAGTTTGTAGTGTGTATTGATGCCTGCAATGATGGTTTAGGAAGAGTATTGACTCAAGAAGGGCATGTTATTGCTTATGAGTCTAGGAAATTAAAAATTCATGAAACAAATTATGCAACTTATGATTTGGAATTAGCTATTTTTATACATGCTTTAAACATGTGGCGTCATCATTTAATTGGAAGGAAATTTATTCTAATGACCGATAATAAAGGACTAAAATATCTTTTAGATCAGCCTAATATAAATGCTAGACAAGCTTGGTGCCTAGCTTTTCTAAGTGAGTATGATTTTGAAATTCAGCACATTAAGGGGAAAGAAAATAAAGTTGTTGATGCATGAAGTAGAAATGCATGGCTGAACTTTGTAGCAGTTATCAACACTTATACAACAGATCTGGAAGAATAGCTTAAAGTAGGGTTATAACAAGATGAAATCTACCAAAATTTACAAGCAAAAATGAAAGAAAATCCAACAGAAAGTTTAAGTAAAGGGTACAGCTTGAATGGCAAAGGATTCTACTGCATAAATATAGAATGTATGTACCTAAATTTAAGTTAATAATTTTAGATGAAATCCATAAAACTCCATGCTCAAGCCATCCGGGTTATCAAAAGACTATAACTATGTTGAGAAAATAATATTTTCAACCAAACATGAAGACTGAACTGACATAATATATTGCTAGGTGTTTTGAATGTCAGTAGGTAAAAACCAAACATCAAAACCCAGTTGGATTACTTCAGCCATTGCCCATTCCTAGCTAGAAATGGGAGATAATTAGTCTTGATTTTATTACTGGACTGCCTAAAATAAGAATTTAAATGATTCTATAATGGTAGTAGTTGACAAATTGAGTAAAGCAGCTCACTTTATACCTGTTAAAACTACATATAAAGCTACAAACATAGTTGATATCTTTCTAAATAAAATTTTCCGACTGCATGGGATACCGAAAGTTATAATCTTAGATAGAGACCCTAAATTTACAGGTAAATTTTGGAAATATCTGTTTAAAGGATTAAATACTACACTAAATTTTAGTAATTTGTTCCATCCTCAAACTGATGGATAGACTGAAATAGTAAACCAAGTACTGGAATATTTACTAAGAATGTATGTAAAGGATCAACTAGGTAAATGGGAGGATTATTTGCATCTGGTGAAATTTGCTTATAATAATAATTATCAAGCTTCAACCAGATTTAGTTCTTTTGAAATATTGTATGGAAGGAAGTGTAACACTCCTATTTCTTGGAGTAATCCAGTAGACAGATTAGTATTAGGTCCTGAACTATTGAAAGAAATGGAAGAAATTGTAAAGCAGGTACAAGGTAATATGAAAACTGTGCAAGATTGATAGAAAATCCAAGCAGACCTTAAAAGAAATCCAAAAGAGTTTCAGGTAGGAGAACATGTATTTAGCAAGGTGAGACCCAAAAAGAGTTTTCTGAGGTTGGGTAGTTGTGAAAAACTAGTACCTTGTTACTGTGGTCCTTTTGAAATACTGTCTAGGATTGGACAGGTAGCCTATCAGTTAGCTTTACCACCGAATTTAAGAGTTCATAATGTTTTTCACATTTCTGTATTAAAGAAATATGTTCATGATGCTACTCATGTTGTTAACTGAAATGATGTATAGGTGGAACCAGAAGGAGATTTTCTGGTGGAGCCGGACGGTATCCTCGGGCGGAGGGAGATCACACTTCGAAACCACATCATTGGTCAGGTGAAGGCGCAATGGAAGCACCTTAGTCCAGAGGAAGCCACCTAGGAATTGGAAACTAATATGTGGGATGCATATCCAATGCTGTTCCAGGGGAACTCTAAGGACTAAGAATAAATAACATCGAGGACGATGTTATAATTTAAGGGGGTGTGTATGTCACATACCCCAATTTTGTAAAAACAGTTTTATATTATTGGAGGAACAATATGTTAAATTTTATTCTAAGTTGTAATTGATGACCCAGTGGGGTCAAGAATATTTAATGTAAATTCTAAATATTTTATTTATAAATAAATGAAGGAGGAGACAACATCTTAGGAGAGCTATTAAAAGAGTGTTTACTGGTCAAATTGGTGGAGGAGACTGGGTGGAGAGAAAACTGACATGTGGCAGCATCCTCAAACCACTTCCAACTGTTGCAAGTGGCAACTTCCCTACATTTGTGGTCATGATTCCCCAAGAAAGTGGAATCAGAGCAGGTGGCTCAATTAATGAAAATTGACCCAAAAGACCTAGGCAATCTTTATAAAAATTCCCATTGAAGAGAGCTAAGGCTGCTCATTCTATAGAGGTGATCATTCAGGTTGAATGAATGTACTTCAGAGAAATTCAATGGAAGAGAAATTTGGAAAGTGTTTGAGGGGATAACTGCTGATTGATCTAGTGTAGCTTTTAATTTGAAGGTCATACTGCTAAGAGCAGAGGATTTTACTGAGGTATTGAACTAGTTAGTTGACAGAGGGTTCTACTATTTGCACTCTCCACTAGTTGTCAGCCAAGAAGACCAGGAACAGGCTCGGGGGTCTTGAGGAAGCGTTGTTTGAGCGCTCTCCAAGAGATTGGTAGGGAGGAATGACCTCCTAAAGCTATTGCCATCTGTCCTTAAATGGTTCTATGTTATTTGAGTTTACTGTTTTTCGTTAAATAATCTTAGTTTATCTGCTAAATGAATGATAAAAGTTCAGAGTTTTCTAAATGTTAGATTTAATATTCTTATTAGATTGTTATAGAAATGAAATTGGTTTGGGAAATAGTGAAATAGAATGAAAATAAATTTCTAAACTATGTTTTTCCACACCTGGAAACCAGGTCGTACTCTAGCATAGATAGAATGCTTTAAGTAGATAAGAGAATGAAAATAGTAGGTAGGATTGTGTATCTATAAATAACAGAGTAAATTATTTCAATGTTTAAAATATTATGAAGGAAAAACAGTGTTATGATTTATTTAAGTATACTGTTTTTACTTAGTTTAACTAAATAAAAATGCAGAAAAGAAACAGTAAACTACATTAGAGTTAGAGTAATAGTATACAGTTAAGTATATAAATAAGCTATTATCTACACAGTTTATATGTTTAAAATATCAACTAAATCTTAAACTGTTACTTAATATAAACTAGATTAGGGTTATGTTAAAAACCCTTAATTTATAAAGAGTAAACATAATTACAGAGTTTGCTTCTATCCTTAGAGAACTCTAAATAAATTCTATGTTATAGAATAATAAATAAATAAAAATGTAAATTTAAACAATAAGTAATACCAAAAATAAGAATTTACATATTTAGAAACTACTTTATATTTACGAGACAGGCTTATAACCTGTGAAGGAAGAACTTCAGGGTTGAAACCCTAACTTATAAATTATTTAATTATAATTTAATTTACTTAAGTTTTAATCCATTTACATTGATAATTATATAAATAAACTTTACAGGAATATTTCAAAGAATACTTTAGATTTTTTATAATCTTTTCTTAAAACAAATATCTTTTATAAACAAGCAAGATAAGTTTACAGTTAGCAGGTTAATATACCACCATACACCTGTAATAGCCAAACTGAAGTAACAAGAAGCAGAGCCTAAGTAATAATAAATTGAAGAACATATTTAAACAAGGGTTTCATTTCCCGTAAACCCTAGCTAGTATATTCTGGAGAAGTAAGTTTAAAATTATCAATTTCACATTATGACTGAGCTATAGTCTTTATATTAACAATATTTACTTATAAAAAGTTATCTTAGGGAGTAATTTTCTTCACTGATAGTCGAAGAGGAAAAACCCTAAATTACACAGACATATAATTTACAATATTACAAAACCATTGCAAAAATGAGACAGAGTTCGAAGTTAAAATCCTTCTTAAAAACCAAATGTATTACATTGTCAGGCAGTGAGGATAAAAAAAAAAACCAAAATACATCACACAGTTCAAGGCTGATACTACCTAGAATCATAGCGAGGGTTTGTAAACAAACTAGAAAACAACTTATTAAAACCTCATACCTAATGAAGAAACCGGACAGGCTCCCAAACTCTATGTTCACCTTCAACAACCCTTTTCACAAGCAGGGTAAAACCCATTCTTTTTGAACTCAGGGCTTATTAGTTGGGGCCGCGAGTCTACTGAAGCCAACCAAGGTTATCCTCATCACTGAATTTTAGAGCTTTCATGAGTTCCTGCAAAGAGCACAATACTGTGTGTTAATACAAAGCTCAGTCTCCATTTGAAAACCTAACTCTAAAAACATTTTAACAGTGAGTTATTCATATTAACAACTGAATGTATTTACCTTCAAGCAAGTAGAAGAATTTGAGCATCGACGAAACTGTTATTAGCTTAATTAGTTTGAAGCAGAGAGGAGTATAACCCCTACGCAGGCCCTGGAGTGGAGACGAGGTCAACAAGCTTAAGTTTTATAGAGTCGTGACAAGCCACGTGAAGAGCAGAGCTAAAAATATTGACAGGCCAAGAGCCAAACAAAAAAAATAACCACTCATGTAGAAGGGTGTGTAAATTGAACTCAGTGATAGATTAATTTTACTCACAACAATTAACAATTGATCATGCAAAATCACTCACAAAAGAGGCTGAAATTGGAGCTGAACACTAAACTGTATTAACTCAGTGTACAATAGCCAACCATGTAACATAATAGGTTGCTGAATAAATAACATAAATCAGGGATTTGAATGCTTTAGGAGCAATTCAAATCTAGCATAAAGCAGGCTTACTAAAATTAAGCAAATCCCCCATAGGTGTAAAAAGCTGATCCCAAATCTGTCATGGAGCTCACGAATTGGAAAAATGGCTTAGGAAAGCTAAAGAGTGGTGGAATGGAAGCTCATACATGCTTTTGCAAGGATAAAAGAATGGAGGATGAAAAGGACAAAAAATTAGTTCACCTCACCTAGTCTAGCTTTTCCATTTGCCTTAAAACATTGAAAAAGCAAGGAATAAAGCAGAAAAAGCAGAAGGGCACCTAGGAGGCCAGGAATAAAGAATATTTGATTCCTTTGGATTTCCCATGTGCTACATGAGTCAAATAAGGAAATTTTTACCACTATGGATAGGTAAAAGACAACTTGCACAAGGTGGGACACATGAACTAGGCTAATAAGACAAAAATAATTAAATTAATGTCTAAGTGGGTAAACTATGGGTTGATTATTCTAACACCCCCCGTTAAGCCTGAATTATGAGTAATATATCAGAAAATTATAGGGCATAGCAACAAGGCTTAGTCACCCTTTACATACTGCATGTCCATTTAAACAAGGAAAGAGGCAAAACCAACTTGGGAAAATCCTCCTTTAAACATGGATTGTAAAACAAAATTGTAGAATCTTGTCTTCACTCATGCTTCACAGCATGATCAGGAATCCCCAGCAGTGATTTGATATTGCTGAAGGTCTTCTCACAAAATTCTTTGGTGAAGATATCAGCTACTTGTTCTGAAGATGAACAGAAGAGTAGGTGAATGGTGCCATCATGCACAAGTTCTCTGATGTAGTGCATATGGATCTCAATGTGTCTGGTTCTCTGCTTCTGAACTTGATCTTTGCAAATTCGAATGGTACTTTGGTTATCATAGTATATGGTAGTTGAGTACTCTGGTTCAAAGCCACACTCTCCAAGTAAACCCTGCAACCATAAACATTGAGTTTCTACATTAACAACTCCTCTATACTCTACTTCTGTAGATGAGAGTGCAATGGCACTCTGTTTCTTGCTTGATCAGCTGATTGGCCCTTCTGCAAAAATGAACACATATCCTGATGTGTACTTTTTGTCTGTGCTATCACCTGCCCAATCACTGTCAGTAAATCCAATCAAATCAAGATCAGATTTTGCTTTATAGAAGATCCCATGTGTCCTTGTTCCCTGAACAAAGTTAAGGATCCTTTTGGCTGCTTTCCAATGGATATCATGAGGCTGATCCATGTATCTAGAAGCCACACTTACTACATAACAAATATCAGTTCTAGTATGTGTCAGATACAACAAACATCCAATCAATTGCCTATACAGTGTATTGTTTACCATAGGTGAAGAATCAGCTTCTTCCAGCTTCACTCCTGAAAGGAAAGGATTTTTGCTTGCTTTGAAATCCTATATTTTGGATTTGTTCAGAAAGTCCAAGGCATATTTGGACTGGTGCAACTTTATTCCAGCTTTGGTTTGAGCAATCTCAAGCCCCAAAAATTGACTTAAGAGCCCCAAATCTGTCATGGAGAAGGCTTGGTTCATAGCTCCTTTTAAGGAAGCAATCTCAGCCTTTGAGCTTCCTGTAATGAGGAGGTCATCAACATATAAGAAAATGATCATTAATGAACCATTAAATAACTTCAAATAGACATTTGGATCTGATTTGCACCGAACAAAATTCAGTGATAGCAAGAAGCTATTGATCTTGGCATACCAAGCCTTGGGGGCTTGCTTTAGCCCATACAATGACTTTCTCAACTTGCACACAAGAGAAGGGTTAGTAGAAAAACCTTGAGGTTGCTGCATATATATCTCTTCAGTGAGATCTCCATTCAGGAAGGCACATTTTACATCCATGTGATGTACCTCCCATTGCCTTGAGGCTGCAATGGCTAAGGCTAGCCTGATGGAATCCATCTTTGCCACTGGGGCAAAGGTCTCATTGTAATCTATGCCATGAACCTGTGAGTAGCCCTTGGCTACCAATCTGGCCTTGTACTTTAGTGGTGAACCATCAGCAGAAAATTTGGTCTTATAGACCCACTTACACTGGACTAACTTTCTCCCTGGGGGAAGATCCACTAGCTCCCATGTGTTTCTCTTCTGGAGTGAGCTGAACTCCTCCTTCATGGATGTTTTCCATCTTGGATATCCTGCTACTTCTTAATATGTTTGAGGATCAGACTCCACCATCAAATATCATTTTTCAGCAAACATAGGATCCTTCATGCACAAACCACTCTCAAACTGAGATCTAGTCCTCCTTGGGTCATTGGGATCCCCAGCTAGCTCTCCTGTTGCATGTAGTGTCTTGGATGTCCATTTTGGCCTTGTAGGGATGTTAGGGTCTGTAATAAACTCATCTCCATTAGACAAATCAGAATCATCATGTTCAACAAACTCTTTACTTACTTCTTGAGGTTCAGGTGGAGAAGAGGCCTCTCCAACTTCCACTACTGCAAGGGGTTCTTCTTCAAACTGAACACAAATTTCGCTGAAGGATTTATTTGTGCTCAAATTGATCAGTTTGTACCCTTTTGAATCTTCAGAGTATCCAACAAAAAGACACTCTTGGATTTGGGGCTGCAAAGCCTTCCTCTTCTCTATTGGAATTCTAGCCCAAGCCTTTGAGCCAAAAATCCTGAAATGGGTCACATCTGGCTTGCGCCCACTCCATGATTCAAAGGGAGTCATACCATCAAGCTGTTTATGAGGCACCCTATTCTGAATATAGGCTGCACAGTTGATAGCTTCAGCCCAGTACTTTGGTGGCAAAGTTTTGGCCTCCAACATGCATGTTGCCATCTCCTTCAGTGATTTGTTCTTCCTCTGAGCAACACCATTTTGCTGTGGTGTGTAAGGGATAGAATGCTGCATCTGAATACCTGCATCTGCACAATAATTAATAAACTCAGAATTAACATACTCACCACCATTTTCAGATCTGAGGGCCTTGAGTTTCCTTCCAGACTGGTTCTCAACCAAAGCCTTAAAGACTTTGAATAGGCCAAAAACTTCAGACTTGTGTTTCAGGAAGTGAACCCAGCAATACCTGGAAAAGTCATCAATGCAAGTCAATGCATATTTGGCCTGAATCATGGACATATGAGGGAATGGGCCAGAAACATCACTGTGGATCAGCTCGAGGGGTGCAGAGGTTCTCTCATGACTAGCTCTCTCAAATTTATGCTTTGGGTGTTTTCCTAGGATACAACCTTGGCAGACTCCTTTGGAAATTTTTATCTTGGGAAACCCTATGACCATCTCTTTTTCACTAAGATCAGAAAGATACTTGTAATTTAGGTGGCTAAATATTTCATGCTAAATCTTAGTGGCTTCATTAGCATGAATCAGAAGAGCAGAGCGGTTTGAGTAGGGTAGGAAGTGTGAGAACATGTATACCTTTTGAGCATGATTTGCAACTCCTTTTGCAATGACTCTACCACTTGAGATCTCTGTGATCTCAACTTCATCAAGGGAGAATATGACTTTCTTAGGAGGCCCAGTGTGGGTCATCTGGTACACTGACAAGAGGTTGGAGGTAATACCAGGCACATACAAGACATTGTTGAATTGACCATGATCAAGATCAATCCTCCCTTTGCCCAAACTTTCAGTGAGAGAGTCATCTCCCAGTACTATAGGTGGTCCTTTCGACATATCAAGTGAGGATAAGGCCTCCTTGGTCGAAACCATGTGTCTTGAAGCTCTAGAATCAATGATAAAACTGGGTGAGCTTGATGTGCCAGCAACTAATGCATGAACTCTCTCTCTGTCATCTGAACTTGATCCTCCTTCTCTCTTCTTTGAGCTTTCTGGAAGGGAGATGCCATTCTTCTCCAGGAGTTGGGTCAGCATGTCTATTTGCTTCTTCATACAAGAGCTTTCAGTGTGTTTTCCCTTATTGCAGTATGCGCACTTGCTCATTTCACCTTTGTTTTTCTTCTTTTGGTAGTTCTTCTTGGAACCTTGTGGCTCCTCCGGAGACTGTTTCTTGTCTCTCTTTTGCTCAGGTGGCTTTTTAGCTTTCTTTTTGCTTTTTGAATCCACCTTCGAATATCCAGCAATCAGAGCTTGATCTTTGGATGGTTTGATGGTGCCCATCATCACCAGCTTATCATGTTCTTGTGTGAGAGATTCCATGAAATCTGCAAGGCTAGGCATCTTCCAGGTTCGAGCTGTCAGTTTTGTGGCATAGAAGGTCGAAACAAACACTGAATAGGCAGGGCCTAGCTTCGAGAGGATGTCCAGGATGATATGATCATATTTCTTTTCAATCCCACACTGTTTCAGCTGCAAAACTAGTGCTTTGAATTTGGAGAAATATAGCTGCAGGGATTCAAAGCTATTTGGACTCAGAGAAATCAGCTCATTTTCAATTTGATGTCCCCTCACCTCATCTGTCTTTCCAAAAAGATCAGAAAGATTCTCCCATACTTCATTCAGTGATTTCAATCCATCAAGATGGAAAAGGAGGTCTCTGGAAATACTCAGACACATGAGACCATAGGCCTCATCGCTCCTGTTGTGCCATTTAATCTTCTCTGCAGCTGCATTGGGCTATGCTTCTGTTGCCATATTCACCCTCTAGAGGCCTTTCACTCTCAACAATATCTCCATATTTTCTTTCCATTCAAAGAAATTTAAGGGAGTCAAGATAGTTTTCTGTGATTGATCCATAGCTTAGAAAATTTGTCCCGGCTGTTAGTAGAAGGCTCCCAGTCACTGATGTCGAACCTGAAAAACAATTTTGAAGGAGATAAATAAATCTAAAATGGCTCTGATACCATGTGGAAATTCAACCCAATGATAGATTAATTTTACTCACAACAATTAACAATTGATCATGCAAAATCACTCACAAAAGAGGCTGAAATTGGAGCTGAACACTAAAATGTATTAACTTAGTGTACAATAGACAACCCTGTAACATAATAGGTTGCTGAATAAATAACATACATCAGGGATTTGAATTCTTGAGGAGAAATTCAAATCTAGCATAAAGCAGGCTTACTAAAATTAAGCAAATCCCCCATAGGTGTAAAAAGCTGATCCCAAATCTGTCATGGAGCTCACGAATTGGAAAAATTGCTTAGGAAAGCTAAAGAGTGGTGGAATGGCAGCTCATACATGCTTTTTCAAGGAGAAAAGAATGGAGGATGAAAAGGACAAAAAACTAGTTCACCTCACCTAGTCTAGCTTTTCCATTTGCCTTAAAACACTGAAAAAGCAGGGAATAAAGTAGAAAAAACAGAAGGGTGCCTAGGAGGCCAGGAATAAAGCAGATTTGATTCCTTGGGATTTCCCATGCGCTACATGAGTCAAATAAGGAAAGTTTTACCACTGTGGATAGGTAAAAGACAACTTGCACAAGGTGGGACACATGAACTAGGCTAATAAGACAAATAATTAAATTAATGTCTAAGTGGGTAAACTATGGGTTGATTATTCTAACAAAGGGTTCACAAGCTCAACGGTTTGCAAGCAAAGACTGAGTATTGAAACCTCATAGCAACGAATATGGGCCACGGAGAAGCAAGACAGGGAAACAACCTCTAATGGCCGCCAAGACAATCGCACAGAGAAGCGCAAAGGACAATGAAACCCTTGAATATTTTTTGACAAGAGAATAGGGTTTCTAGCCCTTAAAAGTCACCGATGCATGGACAAGAAGAGTCCACGTGCTTCCGAATATTTTCAACCACGCATGGGTTTGGTCTATAGTTATATGCATTTCCAATCATCAAAATATTAATACAATGATTTAATAACAAACTATGCACATGACTATGGAGTGCATATAAATATTATCCACTAATGATAATACAAGAACTATATCATTGTATACGATAGTTTTGAAGATTGTATTTTGTTTAACAATGATTACATAACTTTGACCATCGGGTAAGGTTGTAACAACCTTGGCTTTAAAACAATCCCAAAGTCGACCTTGCATTAGAAATTTTCCAAATAACATTTAATATGTATACTTTGCAAAACGGTGATCAAATATTCACATATTATATTGAAGCTCAGAATTTATTATTTATAACTGATGGTTTAGAGTAGTTATAATATATGGAGTTTGACTATAAGAGTAAAAAGTACTTAAACCATGACATTTAAACAATCACAAGGCTTGACCTTGGTATAAGCTCTCACAAATAATAGTTTGTATACTCAACTTGTCAATAATAATAATAGACCCTATCATTATTTGGCAAAGACAGTTTGTGATTGTTTATGTTTTCTTGTTCTTAAGCATAGTATAAGAATCTTGGTCATAATAGTGTCACTTAGGGTAGACTTCAGATTAGAATTTCTAGGTAGAAAAATCTACCATAATAGTTATTATTAAATAGTAACATGTTATAAGTGAGGCAACATGATAATAGTAAATTTACAATGGAATAAACCATGCTCAAGGTCTATAATTATTGGAATAACACTGATAATATATTTACCTATGACTTAGACTTATAAAATTGATGGTAGATAGTATTCCATCATGAAATGATGCATTTAATTACAACAACCAAACTTATAATGTCAAAGAGATTTCTAGGTAGTAAGATTCCTACAGGATGCAAGTAACAATCAGATTGGTACATTATAAAATAATATGGTAATGTATGTTGTACAATAGTACATGCAGCAAGGCGATAATATAAGTACTGAAGTTCATAACTTGATGGTTAGCAATCTCACATACAATAATAGCTTAATAAATTCCATGGCTAAGTAGGTTAGAGATGAAATGGAAATAGTTTCTCTATTGGAAGTCCTTACTATCGAGAATGATAGGAGTACTTCCATGAATAAGAGACAGTACTTTTAAAACATAACATTTGTGAGATAAGCATGCTAAAAAATAGAAGTAAATGTATGACGAAGAATACGAGCTTTAAGCTCACAGTAAGTATGTTTTGTTTTGCTAAGCTTGATAAAGATAACGACCTTTATATCTAAACTTTGAATACTATCTTAGAAACAGAAACTCTAGAAGACAAATTACTTTACCTCATCAGAGCTTGTCTGAAAATAATCAGCTTATTTACTAGCATATTAACTTGCAAACATAAATACTTCTTGCTACCTTATGAATTAAACTTCTACTTGATCGATCGTTACATGTTGAACCTATAAGAACCAACCTTCCATCTCCATTAGCATAAATGCTAAGCAAGCCCAAGTTTTCAAAGATAGATTTCACCTACTTGCCAAAAGTAAACTTATTAGTAAAACTGAAAGAAATCTGAATGCAGGTCAATATTATATACATTATGAAAATGAAAGCTGTATTAGTTATCGTAATATAAAACTGATTAATACTAAATGTTAAACTATTTCATTTTCCGCTAACCCCTTGCAGTTAGTAAACTACGTATTCAAACATTGTATTTTCTTTTAAAAAATTTAAATTTTTATTAAATTTTGGAGTTTTGACACTACCCCTTCGGTTGGGAGAGCTATCCTTTGTATACTTTTATCATTTTTTGGGATTAGGGGAATATTTACAAAAAAGAGACCACACTGGAGTCTTGTTCCTATTTTCATACTCTCTAAAAATGAAAACACCATCGAGCATTTACCTTCTGAGGTTCGATAAAAATCTTTGAGATATTATGATATTGTGCACACTTCTATCCCTTCTTCGTGCTCCTTAAACTATGAAGAAGGCCTAAACAATGTCTCTAGGAACCACCATATATGATCCCATATTATGGAATCTTTACCTTGAGTACTCTTCGATGAGTCTCCCTTGGATCCCCTGGATATCGCTATTCTAGTTACTCCCCCAAGTATTTATCATTGAAGGTTATCTTCTTGGTTTTACAACTATGATCTCTTTAGAATGAGTCAGTTTCATTTGCTGCTAGGTCAGCCCTGCCACCATACTCTAAACAAAGGAATTTTGAGTCCCTCGTACTCCCCTACCCCTGTTCCCCATTCATTGTGTCAGTCCCCTGATTGTTCCACATCTTTTTTTATCCCCCTCACGCTTATATCAGGAAAACATCATTTCCTTGTTATTTGCAAGTCTCCCTATGTCGACATCAACACATCTATTCCATAGAATAGAGCTAGAGGTCCCTGTATCCTTGTTTCATCCACCTCATTGATGAGTTCCTTGGACCAGTTGAAAGGAGTCATTAGTGCCTTTTGGGTTGGTTGTGTCTCACATGCTTGACTTCAGCTACATCATCACACCATTGAGATTTACAGGGTATTGGTCCATTCATTATTTGGTCGAAGACCCCAGTTGTCAACTAACTCTAGCACATTGGTGAGCCTACTATGGGACCCATACAGTCTCATGCCCCTTGTGATTTGTGGGATGCGTTGGCGACAGTGTTTAGAATCCCTTCAATGTCATGATTTTGTGTATCTCCAGTACTTGATGTTATATATTGTACCACAAATATTTTGACTGTCATTCATTGATTCCATTCAGTTATATACACCCCCATATTCAGTAGAGGATCAGTTGTGATGATATTACATTCCATGAGAATTACATTGTTCCTATGTATTAGTTCTTCAGATCAGTGTTTGTATTTAGCCTCCCATTGAGGACACCATTAAGTAGCACCATTTGTATATGTATTGATCGCCTCCCATATTTTGAGCCTTGATCCCCATTATTTATTTTTAAAAACATTGTTACGATCATGGGTATGCCCACCTCGTCCACATACATGTCTGAGATTATGTGTACCTCATCAATTTTTGAGAATTAATACAAACCAAAATACACCATAGTTTGAACGAGGAAACTCCACTCCTCCGGGGTCCTCTCCAGTATCTCCACCATTGTCACCATTTTACCATGATCCTATAATGTCTATCGGCCATACGATGAGATCCTTCCCTCACACATTATGGGGCAATTTGTTAACACTAAAAATTGTTCACCTAGCTCTCTATGGTCTAAGCCATAATAATACATCATATTCCCACCATTATTTCCTACATTTTGACCTTCATAATTGTATTTCCAATAAATATGGTCCAAAATGTCATTATTCCTTCCCCATAAATGAAGGGAAGATGAGCATTTATTGTTATTTAGCGCCACTCTCTCCAAAAAAGGGTCAAAAACCCTAAAAATGAGAATGGATCAAAATAACATAGATAAATACCTTGGACAATAAAATACCATGGGTCAACAATCCTTGGACCATCCTATAAATACATTGTTAAGGCCTCCCCCAAAACACCTTTTTCGATTTTTTCTCTCAATCACACTACACTTTTCTGCCATTATTCCCATATTTTTCCACGCCATTCTCCACGGTGTATGTTGAGTTCACTCCATACCCATTTGGATCCATTCCCCCATTTGACAACTATTCATGGAAGAGATTGGAGACTCGAAATGTGGAGCTGCAGAACCATTTCCGAGGACGGTTACGGTGGCTCACATTTCAGAAAAAAAAGGTACCTTTTGTTCTTATTTTGCATTAGTTAGTACTATATATTTGAAAAAACATAAAAATATTGTTATTGTTTGTTTGCTTCATGTTATTATTGTTGAACTCTACCCTATGATCTGCATTATCTAGGGTTGGTTCTTTTGCAGGTAGATGGGGAAAAATCCCCACTACAGGTATGCCGTACCATTGATTCTAAATTTTGACAATCACCTTCTATGGTTGTGAGTGATATGTACTGTGTCGATCGCACAAGTAAGGTTTTCCGAACAGGGTGTCAACTATGGAAAGCGGTGCGACGTAACAAAGTAATTCATCTTCAAAAGGATTTAATAGAATAGGTGAGTCTACATTGGCAAGTGATCCTTAGTTCCTGTCCATCCTTCATCCAATCAATATTGTAAGGCTGAGGTTGTGGAGTGGTGACAAGACCTAATTTCTTCACAACATTTTTAGAAACAAAGTTCTTCTGGCTAATATTATCCACAATTGGATGTAATGTATTTTTTATGAACCCATATCTATGTATGGAACATGCGTTCTCATTCCTCCCCATCAACGATAGTTGAGGCTGTCATAGTGGTTGATCTCGAACCCAAGAAAGTCGATGCTTCTGGATCAGATTCTACCAATGCTTTGTGAGATAAGTCAAAGGTTGACAATTTTTCAAAAAATGTCTTCCAATCTTTGCATTATGATGTATCATGCGAGACTAAATTGTGATAATCAAACCATTTCCTGGTAGTAGCTTGTTTGGTGGATTCCTTCTTTCCTTTCTAAAAGTTCTTCTTATGATAACCATGCTTTGGCAGAGTCTTCTAAGAATGGTGATTTGACTTATCTTAGATGGGTGACGACCTCTTGTCGGATGTTTGACGTAGCGGCTTGTTTGTGAAATGTGATTTCCATTTTTGTTTAGCTTCAACCTTACTAGCATAATGAAATGCATCTGCACGCATATTGACAGTCAAAAATTATCACGTCCCCAACCTTTACTTAGTGGAGAGGACGCCATTAACATCTAACAACCCGGGAAAACTAAGCCCCATGAACATAATACATATATAAAATGCATTGTAATTAAAGCATATAAATACACAGATGCATAATAAAATGTACATGATATATACAGTGGAATAAAACCATTCATTCAACACATTCATGCATTCAACATGTTCATGATAATTTCATAATAATTCATAAGAAAATACAATTGCAGATATTAAATAAACAATAATACTTATCTTTGGAGAAGCTTGTCCCGCAACCAGCTATGTCACTGCAACATACCACCCAACCATAGGCCAGTCTTCTCTTTAATCTCTCAGCAACACTACCACCCTCGAGCTGGGCATGATCTTCCCCAAGGAATAAGGAACACTAGTAGACTTCACCCATAGACAAGGATATAATTAAAATTTAGTCAATCCAACACAGTTGGGCTTATCATACTTACACAGGAAGTGGTTTACACTTAGCCAAATTCACACGAGACACAACCAAGCCAACGGATGGGTTTATCAGGCTACCAGCCAAGCCATCCTTTCAGTTGCGTTTACCAGGATTCCAAGGAGGTGGAAAGATTGACTGCTAAGCTAGTGAGCTCAACCCCAGAGCAATGAACACCCACATTGGATCTAGCCTGATTTATAAACAATTACACACCCAACACAAGAAAGCATTCCCTTATTTGTGACACAGTCCCTTAGGCCATTCCTTCCCTTCCAGTGCTATTCAAGGCATGCAAAGAAGAAAACCAGCCTTCTAGATTGATTTGTGAGGTTCTTTCACACACTAGGTTTATCAAGCAAGTTTAGACTCTTTTTCCATTCCTTCAATCAATTAAAATGCCAAACATGGATGCACACATGGGGATCTCAGTCCTGGGATTTATCAAATGTAGCAAAAGCCAGGGATTACATACACACATCGAAAATTTACAAATTTCTGAACATTTCCAATGCCAGATTGATTGCTGCAGAAATACCAAAATGAAAAAATTGCTGGTCTTTCAACACAAAGACACAAAATTGGATTCAGGGAAATCGTGTTAAGGAAAATAACTAACATATAGGAGAAAACGTGAGAGAGAACAAAATTTTCAAACAAGGGAAAAATCATAACACAAAAAGAAAAAACATGAACGGTTCATGTCGCCGGACAGGAGAAATTTTAGAAAGGTCCAAACTCAGAATCATTTTTTCTTGCCAGATCTTGCGTGAATTCCCCAATTGGTTTTCCAAAAATGTTTTGTTCATTCCAATTCGTGAGGGAAGCTGAAACATTGCCGCATGAGGGAAAGGTGGCCGTTTTTGGTGTTTTCTTGCCCAAGAAACTCAAAAAATTTATTTCAAAATTGGTGCTTTGCCCAATTCGAATTTCTTCCCACTCTTCCAATCCCCCACTCCTTCATCCTTAGGAAAAATCATGCCCCCATCTCATTTAGTTGCTTTGACGTAGCCGACTGGGGGTTTTTAATTAAAAATTGCAAATTAACATAATGTCCAGGTTTTTAATGTTCAGCTAGCATAAAAAAGATACCATCGACCACATCTTAATTTCCAAAACATAAATACTAAATTAATGGTGGGACTTTTTCCTAGCTCCACACCATGATTATTTACATCATTTTATTTAAATGCAAACGGGGTCAAAATCGGGGTATTACGTTCTCCTCCCCCTTCAACAGCACTATCCTCAATGCTTTACAACATTGAACAAAAATGCTTGCTGGTACTACCCTCAACAACCCACATATTTGAACAAAAATGGATGTGCCAGTCGCATGGCATCCTGCAGCTCCCACGTAGCTTCTTTAGGACTGTAGTGCTCCCATTACACCTTCACCTGTCCTATTGCTCGGTTATGGAGCATTGTGACCTTCTTGGTGAGGATGCACATAGGCTCAATTTGGAACTCTCCCTTTGGTTCCACCTATATCACATCCCAATTTATTACATGGTTAGGATCATGTACATATTTCTTAAGCAAAGAAACATGAAAACAATTATGAGCTCTAGTGCTAGCAAGAAATGCAAGTCTATATGCAATTGGCCCTGTTCTTTCAAGCATTTTAAATGACCCACAGTATCTAGGTGACAACTTGGCACAACTTCCAAGCTTCAAGGAACTCTTCTTTTCCTTCACTCTGAGGTAAACATGATCCCCAAAACTGAACTCTCTATTCACCCTATGCTTATCTGCATAACTTTTCTGTCTATCCTGGGATGCCTTCAAATTATGCTTGATATTTACAACTTCCTGCTCCATCTCCTTGAGCAATTCTAGACCAAGAACAACCCTGTTCACTGGATTATCCCAAGTCACTGGTGTCCTACACCTTCTTCCATACAAATCTTCATATGGACTCATCCCCAAGGATGCCTACTGTCCATTGTTATAAGCAAACTCTACCAAGTGTAAATAATCTTCCCACTTGGTTGGTTTGTCCATCACATACATGCAAAACATGTCTTTCAGCACCTGGTTAACTCTCTCGGTCTGTCCATTGGTTTGAGGATGGTAGGAAGTGCTGAAATTCAACTTTGTACCCAAATCTTTAAACAACCCCTTCCAAAAATTGGAAGTGAACTTGGCATGTTTGTCAGAGACTATGCCTTAGGCAATCCATGCAGTTTGAAAATCCCCTTCATGAATATATTTGCAATGCCATCTGTATTATGCATAGACTTAATTAGTATAAAATGTGCTACCTTTGTCAACTTGTCTACCACAACCATGATGGAATCCTGTTGTCTCCAAGTCATTGGAAATCCTGTAATAAAATCCATGGAAATAACTTCCCATTTCCATTCCGGAACTGGAAAAGGATGCAACAAACTTACTGGATGTTGATGTTCAACCTTCACTTGTTGACACTTCATGCACCTTGAAATATATTCAGCCATGTCATTTTTCATTCCTGGCCAAAAGTAATGCTTTCTAGATGTAGCAATCGTCTTTTGATATCATGGGTGACCAGAATATGGAGCTTGATGGATCTCATCCATAACCATTCTCCTCAAATATGCTACATTTGGAATATAGATTCTTTCTCATAAGTAATAATTCCATATTCTTCCCATTTATATCCCTCATACTTCTTTTCAAGGCTTTTCTGCTGCAACCTGTACTTGACCTGTACATACAATTCATCTTCAGCAACAAGATTAGCAATCTGCTGCCTCAAATCTGATTGGAAAATACTAATGGATGCCACATGCATTTCTTGCACCTTCTTGTTGAGTGCATCAGCTACCTTATTCTCTTTTCCCTTTATGTGCTTCATTTCAAAATCAAACTCACATAAGAAAGTCCAACCATCTCGCTTGCCTAGCATTCAGAGTAGGACGATCAAACAAATACTTCATACCACAATGCTTTGTCCTTAGCTCAAATCTTTTGCTCATCAAGTAATTCCTCCACATCTTGAGAGCATGTACAATGGATGCAAGTTATAGATAATGAGTGGCATAGTTATTCTTGCACTCCTTTAATTTTCTTGACTCATAACATATCACGTGGTTGTCTTGCATAAGAAATCCTCCAAGTCCTTGGCCACATGCATCTGTACATACCAAAAAATATTTCTCTGGGTCTGCAACTTTTAAGACTGGTGCACTTGTGAGAAGATACTTCAACTGCTGGAAACTTCCTTCACACTTTGAAGTCCATTCGAACTTTATCCCCTTCCTTTGTAAATAAGTGTTAGCATGTGAAACCTTGGAGAATCCTTCAATGAATCTCCTATAATATCCTGCAAGCCCCATAAAATATCTTACCTCTATCACATTCTTTGGAGCAGGCAAATTCTTAATAGCTTCAATCTTTTTAGGGTCTACAGATATACGCTCCTCTGAGATAATGTGACCCAAGTACTGAATTATATCCCTATAGAAGACACACTTGCTCAGCTTTGCATTCAACTGATGTTTTCTGAGCAATTGAAATGTTAGTCTCAAATGTTCTTCATTCTCTTCTTCATTCTTAGAATAAACAAGAATGTCATTAAGGAAAACAAGAATGAATTTGTCCAAATACCTATTGAAGACGCTATTCATAAGGCACATAAATGTTGCTGGTGCATTTGTGAGACCAAACGGTACCACTACAAACTCATAATGTCCATAACTTGTTCTAAAGGCTATCTTATGAATGTCTTCATCCTTGATTCTCACCTGATGGTAGCCAGACCTCAATTCAATCTTGGAAAATACCTTTGCTCCTTTCATTTGATAGAAGAGGTCATCAATTGTTGGAAAGGGATATTTGTTCTTCATTGTGACTTTATTTAGTTGCCTGTAATCAATACACAATATGAGTGTACCATATTTCTTCTTTACAAATAGAACTGGTGCTCCCCTAGGAAACACACTCAGCCTGATATACATTTATCCAACAATTCTTGCGGCTGCATCTTCAACTCTAACATTTCTAGTGTACTCATTCTGTAGGGTGCTCTTGACACTAGTGCTGCTCTTGGCACAAGTTGAATTGTGAAATCTATGTCCCTCTTTGGAGGAAGCCCTGGAACCTCATTAGGGAAAACATCCTTGAAGTATTGCAACACAGGAGAGTCTTCCAGCCTAGGCATTTCATTCTTTGTTGCCTCCTCAATACCAGCTGCATACAACTGGCAACCTTTTCTACAGAACTTCTTTAAGTGCATTGCTGAAATATGCCTCACTAAGATTACCTTTGGAATGCCTCTTACAACTAATGGGTTCCCTTCTTCATCCATGCATTCGAAATTCTTATTATAACAGTCAAGCTTCACTTTGTGAGCTTCTAACCAATCCATCCCAATGAGAATGTCATAGGAACCAAGTGGTAAAACATTTATATCTACACAAGTGATCAATCCATTCATCACAAATGGGAATTTTTCCACCACTTCATTCAGTTTTCTCTTAGTTCCAGTGGCTAGCTGAACTAACCAAGACTTGCTATGCTTTGCTTTCCTAAGAGTACAAACCTCCACTACTCTAGGAGCAATATAACTGTGAGTAGAACCAAGGTCAATCAAAATAGAAATAGATTTCTCAACAATCTTACCTGCAACTTCAACCACCATTGAATGGTGATCTGCCTGGCGATCTTCCAGTGCTGCATAAATTCTAGGTACCACCCTTGTTACATGTCTCACTGTTTCCACCTTTTGAACATTGTATGCTGGCCTTGCATTTTCATTCTCAAGTGAACAGTACTTGTGCATGTGGGGTCCTACACATTTCCAACATTCACTAGTATAAAATGAGGAATTAGCTACTAGGTGACTAAAAATTCTAGTCAGCATAGGTTTTTCAAGTGATTTACTACTAAATATGAGCAATTTTGATTGACCCAACTATAAACGACTAAAATTAATGACTAATTTAGTCACCAGTTAACAAATATGACCAGATAATAAGTGACAGAGTTAAAAATGACTAACATAAATGACTAATTTAGTCTTGGCATAAAAAATGACTAGCTAGAAGAATATGAACTATTCATTTATGTTAGTCATTTTTAGTTGTGTCATGGAAAATTACAAATTTGACAATGAAGTGTAATTTTTGTAAGTTGTCTACCTTCTATTAGTAATATTGGTGTTAGTTTTTCAACATTAAGCTAGCATTAAGTTAAGATATTTACTGAGAGAACAACAAGTATAGCAATCAAACACAAGAGACAATGAACATAGTGTTTTTCATCGGGGAAACCATAAATGGAGAAAACCCCACAACTTCCTCAGAGATATAATCAAAACAAGATGTGAAACCCCAAAACAGTAAGATGCACTCCCGACAGCAGTAATCTTCTTCTTATCTAGCCCCAGTCTCTTCTCCTTCCTCAACTATGCGCTACACTTGAGTGTGTGAGTGATGTGTACTAAATAGAGACCCCAGCTCTCTATTTATACTAATCCCAACATGACTAAAACCATACTAGGGCTGACCTCTACTAGGAGAGTCTAATAACTCTAGTGCCCCAGAACTACGGGGACTTTAACCCTTACACAATCGGAGGGTTACCCACTATGACTTGACATGACTTGTTTACATTATTGATTCTCCCAATCGAAACATCGGGGCATGACAACATGACTCAATTACATAATAGATACATCCTAGAATAAACATTGGGTTACAATACATAAGATACATAGATGAATACATTCCGAAGTTACAAAAACATCAACACTCCCTCTTAACTAGGAAGGTATTGTTTTGACACAATTTTTAGCACTGGTCTTCTTCTCTGTATCAACTGGATCATCTTGTCATCTGCATCTCGAGTCTTCTGAGTCTTTAAGTCATCTTTGTCTTCAAGTCATATTCATTCTTCAAATTTGGATCATCTCTCGATCTGGATCATCATAATTGGATCTTGATCATCTCTCGATCTGGATCATCATTGGATCTTGATCATCTCTTGATCTGGATCTGGATCATCATGGGACACCATCATTGGATCTGGATCATGTCTCGATCTAGATCAACATCACTGGATCTGGATCTGGGTCATCACTCGATCTGGATCATCATCACTGGATCTGGATCATCACTCGATCTGGATCATCACTGCTGGATATGGATCATAGGAATTTCTACAGAGCCAGCCTTCTTTCATGCTGGTTGTAGGCCTAGCCATCAGGTAGGTCTTTGCCCAGCACTTACATTTGACCTACTCGTCAGAAAGGCATGCTCGGCACTTACAACTAACCTACTCGTCAGAAAGGCATGCCCAACACTCACATATGATCATGTAGTAACCTACACTCACATCAAAAAGGTCCAGCACTCACATCTGACATGGAAGGAACTAAATCCTCTCACCATGACAAAATGGCCCGCACTTACATCTGACATGGAAGGAACTGAATCCTCTCACCATGATAAAATGGCCCGCACTTATATCTGACATGGAAGGAACTGAATCCTCTCACCATGACAAAATGGCCCACACTTATGAATGGCATGGAAGGAACTTAATCCTCTCACCATGATAGAATGGCCTACACTCACATCTGACCTGGAAGGAACCAAATCCTCCACCCTCGTCAGAAAGGCCCCCAGTCCCAGACTAAGCTACCTGGTAACGGAACAGGTGCCTCCACTCTCCTAGAGAGTGGTAGTTGCCCTTACATCTGTTCTACTCGACAAAATGGCCAGCACTCATATCTGACATGGAAGGAACTGAATCCTCTCACCATGACAGAATGGCTCAGCCTTACATCTGACCTGCTTGTCAGAATGGCTTTGGATCTTAGCACTCATATCTGACATGGAAGGAACTGAATCCTCTCACCATGACAGAATGGCTTAGCCATTACATCTAACCTGCTCGTCAGAATGGCTTTGGGACTCATCACTTTCCCTTGGAGGAAACGTCGATCTGGAGAACACCAAGCTTCTCCCTAAAGTACTCAAACTTCACTCTAGCCAATGGCATCGTCAACACATCAACTATCTGTTCCTCTGCCACAACATGCTGGAGCTTCATTGCTCCTATCTACACCATATCCCTGATATAGTGATACTTGATCTTGATGTGCTTCAACTTGTCATGGAACACTGGATTCTCTAACAACTTCATGCAACTCTAGTTGTCACAATGTATACAAGAAGCATCCATTTGGAAATCAAATAAATCAGGCAGTAGCTTCCTCAGCCATACTGCCTCACAACTATTTGAACAAGCTGCAACATACTCTACTTCAGCTGTACTCAGTGCCACACAGGATTGCTTCCTGCTAAACCAAGAGATCACACCTGATCCCATCAGTGGTCAAATTTGAAGGGCTGGTCTTAATTTTATTTGGAAGGGCGTGTAACCTTCCAACCCTTCAAAGATGAAAGGTTATAAAAATAATTGCACTTCAATTGAAAATTGTAAATTAAGTTAACCTTTCAATTGAAAATTGTAAATTAAGTAAAGTAGACCAGCTGCTAGTGTTTTTAAAAACCAAAATGACACCTAAAAATAAACAAAAATAAAACCTTTTTTATATGAGCCTTCAAAAATTATCATGTATGCAAAAATTATTTACTGCCTAAAGTGTATAAAAACTTTATCTTGCTACCATTCCTTTCCTTTCTGTTGATTCCGTTCCTTTAAAGGACCATTCTACCGCTCTAAAAAATATGATCTACCTTCATCCCTAAAGAATGGAGGGTACCATAAGGCCATCCCCTCTATCTCAATAAAAGTAAATAATATAAGGAGGTAAAAATAATACACAGGAAAAGAAGTCCCTTAAGAGTTCATATTAGTCTTTATGTCCAACAAGTGCTTTAATGAGAATATTTTTCTCAGAATTCTTAGCCAATATAATATAAGGATACGCTGCATAGATTTCCTGCATAGGTAGGGAAAAGAAGTCCCTATTATGTATTAATCCCTCTGGATAAGCACTATGTTTATGGGAGGAACATTTTCAGATGAGAAACAGTGAGGCCAGAATGAATTTAAAAATAGTTATACTGCAGATAGAAAATAGTATAATCTAGGTAGACCGTAGGACTGTGCTCAATTGAATGATGGCAAGCTGCAACTCGTAACATTTAAATGAGCCTTAAGGACTCACGACTCCATAATCCATTGTATGGAAGATATGTAGAAACGGGTACAATAGATATGTGTTTTATGTAGCTAAAACAAACCTCATACAATTAAAACAAACTCTATAGATTCTGGTAAAACAAAATTCATAGATTCTGGCAGAGAAACAATAGACAAACTACATTATAGAAAAATACCTGAGCTCAGTAAAACTACAAGACTCTGAAAGTTGAGGCAATCAGCTGGCTCACGAAGCTCATGAATTGCTCAAGTAGCTGTTTTACAAAATCTTGAAAAGAAAATGTATGAAAAAGTGTCTTTAAATAGATTTTTAGGCTAGTATGTGTAACTTTTAGCTGAAAATTAAAATTTATTGACACACGTTACAACTGCACAAGACTCTATAAGTCTATGGATTCATGAAATCCTGAAGGTGATGGGCGATTGGAAAATTGCAAATTTGCAATGGCATAATGCATTGGGATTGCCAAGTTGTCGTAATAAGCTTAATTACAATTACTATATCAAATAAGCTTCCACCATCAAATCTTCCTGAATCAAGGCTAAGTGAAGACTGCTTGACTTCACGAATCAGCTATGCTGCTATGCATAATGCGATCTGACAGATTTAATGGTTTCCAACTCCAAGTTTCAGCTGATAGCATAATGCGATCTGACATATTTAATGGTTTCCAAATCCAAGTTCCGACCATTCACTCTTCCAGAGTATAGCCCATTAATAGGCCAGATATATGAAGAAACTAGAGCTAGAGGATTCAGAAAGGAACTTGGAATTTTCCAAATATAAATTATAAAATAATACACTGTGTATTAATGTGAATTCTCGAATAAATACATCAATAAATGGGCGATTATTATTGTGCAGATGACCACATGGCACTGACCGGTGACCACAGTGACCACTACTGACAGGGCATAAATTGATCTTCGTAGATTCGCATTACGCAGCCTCCAGGCTCTACCTGCAATTAAAAAATTATTTTGATGGGAAAATTAAAAACTCACCCTTCCTTTGAAATGTTGAAGTTAAATTAGCCCTTCATTGTGGACGGGTAAAATAAAAAATTTAAATTTTTTATGACGGGTAAATTTTTTTTTATACTTCAGGGACATGCTAAACCCCTTTAGAAGGGCTGGGATGGGTTCAAATTTGACCGCTGGATCCCATACTAAAGCAACACCTTGAAGTGCTCTTCCTATCAATGGAACTGCTTGCTTAATATGAATCAACATAACCCTCCAGGTTAATCTTCTGATTCACATCGTACTTGAGCCCATAATCAACTGTACCCCTCAGGTACCTCATAATATGCTTTGTAGCAATCAAGTGAACATTTCTCGGATCTGTCAAGAACTGGTATCATAGCATCAACCGACTTTGAAGAGGCATCACTCAATAGCTTTAGGTTCGATGCCATAGGTGTGGCCATAGTCTTGTAGTCCATCATCCCAAACCTCTTTGGGATCTCTACTGCATACTTCCCTTGTCCAAGGAAGATTCCATCCGCACTCTACCACACCTCCATACCTAGAAAGTAATGCATCATACCCAAGTCCTTCATCTCGAACTCGGCAGCAAAATTTCTCTTCGTATCAGTAATCAACCCATCCATACCTGTCACGAACAGATCATCTACATATAGTAGAAGCATCACTGGGTTGCCATCTTCAACCTTGTAGTAAAGGTGGGAATCTGCTTTACTCTTGGTAAATCCCAAACTGGATAGAAAGCTATCAATTATATCGTACTATGTCCTGGGTTCCTGTTTCAAACCGTACAAGGATTTCTTCAATCTACATACATGAGACTCCTTGTCATGTGTCTCAAAACTGAGTGGTTGTTCTACATACACTTCCTCTTCCACTACACCATTCAAGAAATCACTCTTGACATCCATCTGGTGTATCTTCCATTTGATCACTATAGCCAGAGCAAGTATTGAGCTGATGGAAGTGTATCTAGCTACAGGTGCAAAGGTTTCTTCATAGTCTATTCCCTCTTTCTGAGAGAAACCTCAAGCTACAAATATTGCCTTATATTTTTCAATGCTACGGTTTGCAGCATGTTTGATCTTGTAGATCCATTTGGAAGTTACAACTGACTTCCCATCTGGTCTTGGGACAACATCCCAAACATCATTCTTCATGATCGATTGGTACTCTTCGATCATAGCATCCTTCCATTCTTTCTGTTCTGTCGCTTCTTCATAACTGGAAGGTTCTTTATCAATGAAATCACATAGTAAAGCTACATACCCGGAACAGGATTTGGTCCTTTTTATTTCTCTGTGATTCTATTCTAGAGCCCCATATCTTTCTGCACCTTGGATAAGTTATCGTACCCAATAAGGTTATCTCTTATGAGGATTCTTCTCCAGAGGTGGATCTACAGGTCTTTGTGGTTCTTCAAATTCTCGATCTTCTTCTCGAGTTTCTTCATTCATGGTTGTATCATGAATTTTGGGTGCTTTTGCTTCTTCAGGTTCTTTAGCAGGTTTCTTTCTAGATTTGTTGTAAGCTGTGTCTTCATCAAATGTCACATCCCTGCTGATATCAATCTTCTTGTATCCTGTGAAATATATTATGTAAGCCTTCGAGCTTTCAGAGTATCCCACAAATATACCCTTCTTTCCTGAAGGATCTAATTTAGTCCTCTTCTCTTTTGGAATGTGGATGTACACAGGACAATCAAATATTTTGAGATGGATGACTTCTGGTTTCTTGCCGGAGAATACTTCTTTAGGAGTCTTGTTCTTGAGTACTCTATGTGGAGTATGGTTATGTACATACACCATTGTTTTGGCAGCTTCTGCCCAAAGATGCATAGGAAGGTCTTGATCATGAAGCATTGCTTTTGTAGCTTCCATGATAGTTTTATTCTTCCATTCCGCAATCCCATTCTGTTGTGGATTATAAGGAGTGGACAACTCCCTCTTAATCCTTGATTCTTTGCATAGCTCTTTGAATTTATTTGAAGTGATTTCTCCACCGTTATCTGATCGAATGGTATTGATTTTCTTTTCAGTATGTTTCTTGATCAAGGCTTTGAATTCCTTGAACTTACTGAATACTTTGTCTTTGTTCTTCATGAAGTAAACCCATGTCTTCCTAGAAAAGTCATCAATAAAAGAAACATAATATGCATACCCGCTTAGAGAGTTTGATGACATAGGACCGCATACATCGGAGTGGATGATTTCGAATATTCCTTTTTCTTTGCTTTCACTGATTGGAAATGTCTTATTTGTATTCTTTCCTTTTGCACATCCTTTGTAGACCCCATCATGTTTTGCTTGGATTTCTGGAAGACCTTCGACAGCTTTTCTTGCAATAGGTAGTGCTCTGTAATGCACATGTGCAAGCCTTCTATGCCAAAGTTCACTTGGATCTATTGTGCCATGGACCAAGGCTTGTTCTGGATGGCCCTTTAATTTGTACAATCCTCCTTCTTGTTCTCCAATCACTACCGCATCATCGATAGTCTTTCCTTTTGGCCACATGATGACTTGACCATCTATGAATGCAACTAGCATTCCTTTTGCATCTAATGCTGATATGGAGAGAAGGTTCTTCTTGAGTCCTGGCACAAACAATACTTATTTCATTGTTAGAGACATTCTAGAGTCTAATTTATAGGAATATTACCCACTACCTTTTATTGGATATTGGTAGTCATCTCCTAGCTTTACCTTGTGAGGTGATTCATGTTTTGACAATCTCACAAAGGATTCCTTGAATCTAGTCATATGTTTGGAAGCCCCACTGTCTATAAGCCAATCATCACTTCCATGAGTAATGTTACCTGTGAGAGTGGATATCAGAACATATTCATCCTCGCTTGAAGAATCTTCACTTTCATATCTGGATCTCTCCCTGGATGGTTCATCATTCTCTGTAGCATGAGCATGATGTCTTCTTTTGTTGCTCTTCTTTATTATCTTCTGTTTGTTAGGACAATTCCTTGCATAGTGTCCTACTTCATCACATGTATAGCATATGATCCTAGATACATCTTTTCTAGTGTTATCTTTGTGAGAGTGCTTACCTCTGAAGCTATGAGGTCTTGTTTTGCTTGACTCGGAGTGAGACTTGGAGTGTACCGTGAGAGCTTGGTCTTCACTTCCCATATTCTCTTCTCGAGCTGATATCCGAGCTTCTTCTTGAGAGAACTCTTCCCATAGTCTGCTGAACTTGACTAACTTATTTCTAGCACAGATTCATTGGATGAAAGAATCCCATGACCTAGGAAGGCCATTCAATGTAGTCATTACAATCTCTGCATTTTCCACTTCTTCATCAACTGCTTCTAGTTGCTCTTTGATCTGAGAAACTCTTCTGAAGTAAGACTGGATTGTTTATGCATTCTGAATCTTCACATTCTTCAGTTGGTTTCTCAGGGTCATCTTCCAGTTTATGTTCTTCCCTTCAAACAATTTGGTTAGGGCATCAAACATAGCTTTAGGTGTCTTGAGAGAGGAAACCTATGGGATAAGGTGATCCTTGATAGAATCAGAAATGATCCTCTTTTCCATAACCATCTTCTTTTTATGTAAGGCCTTTGTTAAATTTGAGCATATAGATCTGTAGACAAACACACAACTCACAAAGAAGATCTCACAATTTACTCAGCCATTGAAGAATGAAACAGTGCAAAAGGCTTGCAGCTGTGAATGCTTTCATTAATAAAAAAAGTAATCCAGATAATAATTACAATGATGTAAAATGGCTTTAATAGCCACAAGCAATTCGAATCCACATGAGGAAGTTCGAATTGATGACTCTACTTGACTGTAGGTAACCAAGACTTTGTCTAAATCACAATTGGAGTTCTAAAACACAACTAACTATTACATTTAGTATTAAATAATGGTTAACTGACTGTGGTAGTTGAGAAAAGCGCCCCACATGTGTGCAATTAATTAAACCATTATTTAACTAAATGTAACTGACTCCTAACTTGTCTTGACTAGTCATCAACTGAAGTTAAGGACCCAGTAGTTAAATGTCCTTGTCTAAATCATAACCGGAGTTCTAAAACACAACCAACTGTTACCTTTAGTATTAAATAATGGTTAACTGACCGTGGTAGGTGAGAAAAAAGACCCACATGTGTGCAATTAATTAAACCATTATTTAACTGAATTTAGAGAGCTAGAACTGAATGTAACTAACTCCTAACTTGGCTTGACTAGTCATCAACTGAAGTTAACTGACCTTGGTTGGTTTCGGCACTCCCAGTTGCTTCCTAAATTGTAGGGATTGATCTAGGAGACTCCTAAACTTATGCAATCAAGTGCAATAAGTGGCAGTGAGCCTCAATTAGTGTTCCCCACACTTTGGTAACTGAAACATGTGCCCCAATTAGGTTAAGTTTAACCAATGGTGCTAATGACTATAAATAGACTGGATGGACTCCCGATTTAGACATGACTCCCGATTTAGACATATGACCAAATTTGGACAAGGGAGGATTAATAATCCTAACACCCCCCCTGAATGATTACTTGGACAAACTATGGGCCCTGGTAACTAAGACCATAGGTCACCCATTACATCAAGTAAAGTAAAGTAACTGCTCAAAAATAAGGTGCTTGGGGAAAAACCACATGGGAAAAAAAACCCCCCTTCTAATTAAGCAGGTAGAATTAGGATCAATCTGGTTCTTCTGTGCACAGGTATCCTGGGGCCTAGCATGTGAAACTCTCCATCATTATTTCTGGAGGAATCTTCCTCTTTGGAAGAAGAATGATATGCTCAACTAAATCAGAAATATAGACAGCTGCCGGATGAAGACTGGACCCATGTAGAGCAACTGAAGTCAACTGAAAAGTGAGGAACAGTTCTTGAGAATTCAAAGAATGTGAAGAACACTCAAGAAACTAATATGTTGCAGCCATGAATAGAAAACCATGAGTGGTAAGAACAGCCCCAAGTGTTAGGAGCAGGTGTACAGGCGGATGCAGAAAATCTTCCTCTTTACTAGTTCTGTGAGAAGATGAGCATGTGATCAATGGTAGAGAAGCACTGGGACTGTTGAGAGCGAATTATGGAGATCCATAGTCTGATATAGCTTCTGAAATAGACAATGAATCACATAATAAAATATCATCAACCTCATATGAGGAAACTAACACCAAATCCCCATCAGCAGTTTTGAAGAGAAAGTGCGGTACTTGATTTTTCACACCGGAATTGGTGAGAGAAGCTACAAGCATGAATGAATGCTTTTGAATTTTAAAATATGAACCGAATAATATCAGATCAGAAATTAAATCAGATCTAAACAGGTTCAAAACAGATCCAAAACTGTGAAATGGAATCAAATCCCCAGCAGTAGTTTTATAGGAGACTTGCGGTACTTGTTTCTTCACACCGTTGATGAGAAAAGCTACAAGCAGTACTGAAATATTATGAATTTGATATATTAAACCAAGAAATTTCAGATCAGATCTAGATAAGATCATATCAGATCCAATAAGGTTAATATCAGATTCAAATAAATGGTTAACCGTGACGGTCGATGCACAACTTTTTTCTTCTTCAAAATTCTGAAT
>LPNX011008238.1:452965-497357 GCA_001517045.1 Pseudotsuga menziesii
GCAGTAAGTGGTAGTGATCCTCAATTAGTGTTCCGCACACTTTGGTAATTGAAACATGTGCCCCAATTAGGTTAAGTTTAACCAATGGTGCTAATGACTATAAATAGACTGGATGGACTCCCGATTTAGACATATGACCAAATTTGGACAAGGGAGGATTAATAATCCTAACAGCCTTTTCCTCATCTCCCTCTGAAACTGGAACCTCCTCATGGATGTAGGAGTCTAACTCATTTTATTCCAGGACTAGGGAGATCCTATACTTCCAGGCTCGGAAGTTATCAACTCGCTCAATATTTTCATCAATATTGGATGAGACATCTTAACTGAGAACCTCAAATGGAAATACAAAATATTTTATATCTTACCAGGTTCAAGATGTCGGATCTAAAACTTGAGCTGAAATCCTGCAGAGCTGGTTCAGGAGCAAATTAGGGTTTTGCTTTTCCAGAGTTCTGTCCACCCAAATGCATTGAAATTTGTCCCTAACTTTGATTTTGGGGAGGATATCAATCCAGGTTTGGGATCACTGAAAAATTCCTCTTCTGTGAAAATCCCTAATTTTCGATAGTAGTGACAGGTCCAAAACTGAAAAACCTCAGAATTGGATTCTGTTTCGACAAAAAGATGCACCCTAAGGAGGAGAGTTATTCCACCTTACTTTTGCTGAAAATCCGTGGAGGAATATCCACAAACTAGGAAGCCCTAGTTCCCACAACTACACAGTGTCTTCTTCTCAGGTTAGCTCTAATACCATGTTAGTTTTTCAACATCAAGCTAGCATTAAGTTAAGATCTTTACTGAGAGAACAACAAGTACAATAATCAAACACAAGAGACAATGAACACAGTGTTTTTCATTGGGGAAACCATAAATGGATAAAACCCCGCAACTTCCTTAGAGATAGAATCAACATAAGATGTAAAACTCCAAAATAGTAAGATGCACTCCCGACACCAATAATCTTCTTCTTGTCTAGGCCTAGTGTCTTCTCCTTCCTCAACTATGCGCTACACTTGAGTGTGTGAGTGATGTGTACTAAATAGAGACCCCATATCTCTATTTATACTAATCTCGACATGACTAAAACCCTACTAGGGCCGACCTCTACTAGGAGAGTCTAATAACCCTAGTGCCCCGGAACTACGGAGACTTTAACCCTTACACAATCAGAGGGTTACCCACTATGACTTGACATGACTTGTTTACATTATTGATTCTCACGATCGGAACATTGGGGCATGAAAACATGACTCAATTACACAATAGATACATATCGAAATAAACATCGGGTTACAATACATAATATACATAGATGAATACATTCCGAAGTTACAAATACATCAACAATTGGTGCCATGCACCTCGATCTTCAGAGATCCAACAAAGCAATTGCATGGATTTTCTCTTGACCATCTTTATCCCTACGGAAAAATTGAAGCAAACCCGGTTAAGCACGTTCCAAAGGAAAATTAGGTTCCTACATCAATTACGAATTAGGTACTAGAACTAGTACCGCTAGTGGAAAATGAGAGATTAGTGACCAGGAGACCAAAAAGTTTGGTCACCACAGTTGTTTTCAAGGGATAAATGACCAAAATTGATCAATTTAAGTGAGCTAACTAAAAGAGACCAAGATAAATGACCACCTTTGGTCACGTGATAAACTAAAAAAGACCATCATAAATGACCAAATTTGGTCACCGGATATCTAGACTAAAAATGAGCACATAACAATTGGTCATTATTTGGTTATTTTTAGTTGTGTCACTCTAGCAATGGAAAATTATAGTTTTGACAATGAATTTGTACAATTTACTAAATTCTAACAATACATATGGATTCATAGGTGGTCTCTGTTGTGTTAGAATTTAGTAAATTCTAGACCCTGTCATGTGTCACAACGTAGCTATTGAAACTACTGTAACTATTATGATAAAAATGCTTGAAAACTACTAAACTAGGAGTGGTTTTGAAAGAATTTTTAAGACAATAATTTAATTAGGTCTCTATTCTACCCAATTTTTTCTTTTCCTTTTCATTTAATTATTTTTTAATGTTTTTGTCTCAAGAGGAAAGTTATGGTGGCAAGGTGAAGCAAAATTGGGGGTGATAACTTTTTGGGTTTCAGTAAAACCTTACTTTTCATTTTACTGAAAATCAGATGGGTTTTACGTCTCATTTATTCATCAACTGGATTGAGAATTGTTTTTCATAGCATATCCTTTGTTATTCTCATCAATGGTTCTACCTCTCCATTTTTTACCTGAACCTATGTTCTACGCCAGAGTTGTCCGTTATCCCCTATGTGAGATCCTAGTGAGACATCAAATTAATTGTGTTGTTTCTAATAGCGTCATTATTACAATAGTTAGACCTTTTAGATCTCTAATTACAACATCATGAAGCAAAAACTTAATTAGAAAAGCTAAAATTAATACTTATGGTATTCTCTTCTATTCAATTAGCCCCTAATATATTCCAAACAAGAGGTTGCACTGCTACATGCATATAAAAGAAATCAAATATTATTCTATCGCTCACCTTACTTTTCAAAAGAAAGTAATAGACCACATTGAAAATATTTAAAAGATCCAATCTTAAGCTCTAATACCATATGATATGAAAATCTCTTTAAAATTCCTAATCTTAGGCTCTGATGTGCCATATGATATGAACTTATGTACATTAATGGAAAATATATAACATAGAAAATCAACACAAAAAACAAGTATCACGATGAAAGGCTACATTTTGGACCCATTGTGTTTTTTGTTAGGACCAATGGGAGAGCAATGGTTTCAGTTGGTTGGGGGAGTTGTTCTTAATCATCCTGGGATAGGTGATTTTTATCATCAACCCTCCTCTTCGGGAGGGCGCTACAAGAATTAACATTATCTGTATTCATAATAATTTAAGCAAGTAACTCAGATTCAATCTAATTTCTTCCTAAACCAATGAACCAATAAGTGTGCTGGGCCTCACTAGCAATCACGGAATTTCTATAGTTGGTAATGTTTCCAAATTAGTATGGTTGAAATTAATTCACCACTATCACAAACCGCTCATGCTCTCCAAATAGGTTAGTTTCAAATGCCAAATTAAATCAGTAGCGCAGTCCCACTCTTGTTGGAAATTTTGATGAAGTCATACCTTGACTAAGGGTTTGGCATAATAGATCCAAGCCATATGCAGAGTGCGCTACTAGAAAGTAAAGGAGGGTGCTTGACTAAAAAATTCCTGGGGAATATCACACTGTGGAATATAGAATCAATCGCAACAACGCTTGTGTAATTGTAGCTGCCAACTAGAAAACCGTAAAACATAAATTTACAAGCAGCAAGCTGCTCGATATCTGATGAAAGGTAGATATTTTTTCAATAGCATGAAGCTTATCTGATTGTATTGAATCAAAGATGGAGGCATATAATGCAAATATTAATAATGGCAAGAAATATTAATTGGGATCTTTATTTGAAGGGATGGTTATGATGACTCCCTCCCAAATTTATACCCTAGAAACCCTAGCACAACTACAACAAAATCCAAATAATGAGCCCTCCATTGGCATTATTGCTGTAAGTCAACCTCTCGATGCAAATATTTTCTGTGATCTCAATATTTGATCCGTAAACGAAAATCCGATTGATGAAAACCCTAAATCTTTAGCGTCTCTTAATACCTTTAGAAGTGCAAAAGCGGATTGTGATTTGGTGGTTTTGAAAATACAGGAAATATTAGAATTGTAGGTTGTGGTAGATGAGGAAGGAATTTGTCTTTTGTAATCTTTACAGAAGGTTTGTTTCATATCTCTATTTTTTTGTATAAAATTATCTCTTCATCTCTATTTTCTAATTGTAATAATGCTTACGATATTCCAATTTATATGACAATGTGTTTACTTGGCATTTAAAAAAAATGGGTGGCAAAAATAGAAGGCCATAGCATGACGTTATGAACAGTTGAACAACCTTTGTGTTAAAAGTTTACAAGATGGTTTCCAAAATAATGAAAATTACCAAAATAATGATTACTAAGATGGTTATCAAAGTTGAATTGGATACCATTTATTGGAACACTGATCTCAATTTCCATGAATAGTCTGTATACTTTTCAACCTTGGATTAGTCTTCCAAGTCAGGTATCTAGGCTTCAAAAATTGTTAAAAAACATGTTTCACAAACTGATGATCCCAAATGCCACAAGTTCATTTTCTTCTTTAATGGTTTACTAAAGTGGAAGTGTTTATGCCTCCAAACTCAAATATTTTTGATGGAGTCAGATCCCATGGGAGTCAGATCCCATACTATGGAACTTTGCAACTGATCGAACAAATGATAGCATTGGCATCTGACTCGTTTGATGTGACATTGCACCTAAATTGTTTAATGTAATGTTTCAAATTGAATTCAATAATTTCCAAGTTCAATATTCATTCAAATAGGGACCAAATGGCTAGCCAACAGGCTTTAGATCCAAAACTAGGTTTGCTAGTCGAAAATTAGATCTTGATTAGGACCTCTGAAACTACTTGCATGATGATCACTATTAGTGAAATTATGTGTGTCTAGACCATGATTATTGTAATTTCATAAACATCTAGCATGGACCTTCCAAGCCACAGTGAGAAAAACAATGCCTAAAAGCACATTGTTATGTTTAAGCCATTAGATTCGCCAAATTGAAATCAAGAAATATTAGATTATGTGATGATGATTTCCATTGGTACGACTCATATATTGTTGGACTCACATAATGAAATTATGTTCTTACAGTAATACTTATAAAATTATTTTGAGTTTTTAGATATTCACAGAGCCACGATGTTGAAAGCGGTGACTAAAATTATCATTGTTTCCCTTGATACTACTCTGCACCATCACCATTTCTCTCAACTTGCACTCTATTGTAAGAAATCTAGGTCACAACTCAAACTCAATACAATTCAATATTTGTCATACTAGTTACTTCTAACTTCTAGATATATATGGTCTATTTCTTACCTTTTCAATTGAGAGATTAGAATATTTTCCAAAGAAATATAGTCCTAGACTCACCTGTGTATTAATGTTCTTAGTGAGGACGTTGGTACCTTTCCAACCCCTCGTAGATATCTCCCCTCTTTCCTAGTTTTCTTGGATGGAGGATGGTAGTAAGTGCCAACTAAAAACTACCCACTTACTACCCATATTTGCTCCAAGTGTGCCCAAGACTGAAAATAAAGTGGTTTTGTTGCTTTTACAATGCCCAGACTTGCAAAGGATAATGTTTGTTACCCTTTGAAGGTCAAAACCATGCAAAGGAGTGTCCAAAGTTCAAACATTGCCTAGAAATGTTGTTTCTCCTATTCATGTTGTACAAGAGGTGCAAGAATTCCCAAAATGTTGTTTATCATTCTACATTATGCCTAGATTTTTCTCTGAACTTCATCTCTTATCTTCAAGAGGGGTCAAACATGCTCAATATTGCTGATCAATCTTGCATAATGCCTCTTCTGTCATTAGTTCATCATCTTCTAAGTTCTAACAATAGCTAAATATCATAGGGCATCGCCAAAACTTGACTATGAATCATCATCATGAACTATATCAAAGTAAACAAGCAATTTCCAATCTCCTTTTGTGCCTATGTATACCATATCTTTATGTAGATTGAAAATTCTTATAGAGGCACTTTTCTTCTTTCAATTTAGGGAATGTAGAACTTAGACTTCATACAAGTTCTCATATGTTCTTGATGAGTTGTCTGTGACTTTCCAACATTACTTTAAAGTTTATGTCTACTATCTGGTACATGACTTTTCCCTAAATCATGCATGGAAATGGGCATGTATCTTAGTGTGAGACTCTACCTCTTTGTTCTAAAACTACGACACTTAAGTTTCATTTATTATTATTATTTGATGTGTTAAGCTGATTAAAATTGTGTAACTTATATCATGAAACTTAGTTAGTTTTATAAGGCACATAAACTCTTTGTTTCCTCATCATTTATTTTGTTATGTAACTAACTATTCAAATTTGTGTGTACAATTCTAGGTGGATTTGTTGGGAGATGAGGTTGACAGTGTTTATTAGTTTAATCTTAATGGGGAAATTGTATGGTGTGCTTAACCACTATGCACCTATATTGCAACATTATCCATGGGTAAGAGTGCATGTAATCACTATGCTTTTCTTTTTCATCAAGTGAACTATGCCATTAATGTTTCGATTTTTTTGTCTAAAATGAATTGCTAGATTTCTAGGACAAGGATGGGGTGCTTAACAATTTAAAAGATATAGGATGGGGTCATGTATTTAATAATTTAAAATATATAGGTCATGGGTCTATTGTATCATTCACCAATGAAATTTATATAATGTCATATTTTCTTATAGTGCACAACTCATGTCTCATTTTTGGCATCTTCTGTGGATTTATAATCTAATATAATAGATCCACTTTCTTCACCGACAACATTGGCCCTTTAAATGGAGACTTGAAAATTTGGACTTGCTTCTCTACATCATCTTTATTCACATAGCTAATCTTATAGGACATTTGGCTAGTTGGATGAATGACTTAATTGAGTTCAACTCACTAGTCCACTTCGTGAGGTAGGTTTAACATGGCTAACAAATCATTTGGGAAGACATCTCCAAAATTCTGAAATAAGGACCTAAGCTACCGATCCACTTGAAAAAGAGTCATGGCTATCAACAACTTCACTAATGCACCAAAGTACTTGTTTTATTTTATGGATTACCTCAAATTGTAAAAATAACATAGGAGGAATACACAATCCATCCTTATTGACTTCTTAAACTCTAAAAGAGGGATTTTCATGAAAAGTAACTTTAAGGTTTACATTGATGTTTCCAAAAATAGGCAGACTGAGTTTCACATGGATTTTCCTGATTGGCATTTTTATGGCTAGATTTTATAGGATAACCTATTGTTCATGTAGTTTATCATGTAGTTTATGCATAATTTCATAAAAGTGGTCATCCTTATTAACATGGGATCCCACGTCATAAGGATGATCTTGGCAAGATTTACTAGGAATGTGGTTTCTTTTCAAAGAAGAAGAGGGCATCCAAACAAAGGAGTATTTCTCAAAATAATGTCATTTACATGTCATTGATGAGAAGTCAATTTTTAAATCTCAGAAAGTACAATGAGTACTATTTATTCCCAATGTATTTCTCATAGACTAAACAATAGAGATGATGCTCAAGACAAATGGATATACTGCAAAGCCGACAGACCCAAAGAATTGACCTCTTCTTGGACCCATCCTCTGTCAAGTGACTGGATTTTGACAAGGCTTCTCATTGTTGGTCTTTCTTCCAATGTCAAAGTAAAACTGCAATTGCCAATATTTGATTGTGCCTATGTATACCATATCTTTATGTAGATTGAAAACTCCTACAGAGGCACTTTTCTTCTCTGAATTCAAAGCATGTAGAACTTAGACTTTATATATTTTCTCATATGTTCTTGATGACTTGTGTGTGACTTGCTAACATTCCCTTAAAATTTTATGTCAACTATCCAGTACATGAGTTTTCCCTAAATCATGCATGAAAATGGGCCTCTGTCTTAATGTGAGACTTTGCCTCTTTATTTTATAACTACCACAATTATGTTGCATTTATTATTATTTAATTAATGCGTTAAGCTGCTTAAAATTGTGTAATTTATATCATTTACTTATCATGAAAGTCAGTTATTTTGATAATGCACATAAACTCTATGTTTCCTCATCATTTGTTTTGTTATGTAACTAACTGTTCAAATTTATGTGTATAATTCTAGGTGGATTTGTTGGGTGATGAGGTTGACAATGTTTTAATATTGTTGGGGAAAGTGTATGTTGTGATCTACCACTATGCACATATATTTCAACATTATCCAAGGGTAAGGGTGCATGTAATCACTGGGATTTTCGTGCATGTAACCACTGGTATTTTCTAGTCCTTGAGTGAACTGTAGCATAAATTTTTCAAGTTTTTCTCTAAAATGAATTGCTAGATTTATAGGACAAGGATGGGGTCTTAAAAATTTCAAATATATAGGATGAGGTCATGCCATTAACAATGTAAAATATATAGGCCTTGTGTCTATTGTATCATTCAACAATGAATTTTATATAATGTCATATTTTCTCATAGTGCACAACTTATGTCTCATTTTTGGCATGTTGTATAGATTTATGATCTAATATAATTTATCCATTTTCTTCACTAGAAACATTATCCCTCTAAATGGAGACTTGAAAAATTGGACTTTCTTCTCTGTCTCATATTTATTCCCATAGCTAAGATTATATGAAATTTGGCTAGTTGGGTGAATGCCTTAATCAAGTTCAACTAACTAGTCCACTTCGTGAGGTAGGGTTAACATGGATAACAAATTATTTGGGAAGACATCTCCAAAATTCTAAAATAAGGACCTAAGTTGTATATTTGCTTGCAAAAGAGTCATGGTTGTCAACAACTTCACAAATGCATCAAGGCATTGGTTTTCTTTTATGGCTTACCTTGAATTGTAAAAATAACACAGGAGGAATACACAAATCATCCTGATTGGCTCCTTAAACTCTAAAAGGGGGATTATCCTTAAAAGTAACTTTACATTGATGTTTCCAAAGATAGCCACACAGAGTTTCACAAGGATTTTCCCGATTGTCATATTTAGGGGCACATCCCTAAAACTCTAATACTTTTTGTAGGTGGGCCATCTCTATCCTTATATTTTGTACTTGAACATTGATCTACAAGGATAGACTTAACAATTTAAGGAGATGTCAAACCATGAAAAGACCTAGAAGGGTACTTTGTATTAAGTAGGACTTTGTTTCTCTTCTTCCACAAGAAAAGCAAAATTTATATCAAAATGAGTGGTCATGCAGCCTAAAACTCAGCCTTCTAGGGAATCTCCTCTCTCAGAGAAACCATATGTACATATTTTTTTCAATTTAATAATTAAAAGAAGCATTTTATTAAAAAAAATCTATTAACAATGTACATTAAAATATATACACATACTTTGTGTTTTTCAATATACAATGCTTATGGTAAAATATGCTTTAAGCTTTTTGATAGGTAAAGTATCTCTGTTTTCTTCACTGACTAGTATGAATGGTCAAATGTAATATTTATTAATTTTAAATTCAATTACTAGTTGTGAAAGCAGGTTTTGAAAATATTTTGACCCATTCAATCTTGCTATTATCTGTTGCTTGCTGCCTCCTGTCACATTGAGGTTTCTCCTGGTTTATGAAACAAACAATTTTTCTTAGAGTTTTACTTTTGATCCATCTTCTTATTCCATGCTAAGTCCTGACAACAGGGGTTCTACCAAGATTCCATCCTCCCTAATATCAGTTTTTTCTCTCTATAGGATTCCAATAAGATTTCCCTTTAATTTATTTGTAAACTATTGTCAAATTTTTCCAAAGAGATGTACCTTTCATATATAAGGGTAGGATTCTATTACCTTTGCTTCTATGAGACTACCACAATATTTTTCAAAATAACCCATGGTTTTACTCATTATTCTTGGGACTTGTTTACCTTCATGATTTTACTAGTGCATCAATTGTTTGTTCTTTTTCATGACAAATTTACTGTATAAGTATAAACTTATCTAAGTTTTTCTATATTTATGTTCTCTTTGTAGGTTACTAGTGTATATGTGGATGGTAGTATAATAATTTGGGATATTATTAAAGGTACCTATGAGACCACTCTAAATGGGAATAAAGGTGCCAGAACTACTCTTCGCTATATTAAAAAAGGCCATTTTCTTACATACGGAAGAAAATAAAGACGTTATCATATGTGATGTGGTGGGTGAAGTAGGACTCTTTCGACTTTGAGGTCATTGAGATCAGGTTTGAAGTATATGTACTGTAGAAGGACACTGAGGAGCTTTTTCTAGTTTCTCTTTCGAAGATTATTTTTCCATCAAAGTCTCTGCCATCTTTTATATCTATCACTTGTATCATTTCATAATTCTATGGGTATATTTTTAGGCATGTTTATTGACTTGCAGGTGATAGATCTTGTTTTCCTAGAAAGTGGAAAGAAGCTTGTGAATTTCTCTAAAGACAATTTTCTGAAGGTTTGGGATATTGATACTCAACATTGCATGCAAATTATATTGGGTCATCACAATGAAATATAATCCCTTGATGTGGATCCCTAGGAGTGTTTCCTTGTTCCTAGATTGGATAACTAGGAACTACAAGTTTATCATATACATCTATCATGCATGAAGAACCAAGTACTGCCCTTGATACTAAGAATGTTGATGTAGGGGAAATTGAAACTGATGCTGTGAGACAAAGTAAGTGGGAAGTTTTGATCAATACTAGAGACAAAAAGCGGTAGAGTAGAGACAAGGTGGTCACAACTAGATTTAATTGTATTTGGTCATAGCTTGCTTTCCAGGTAGTAGGGAAGGTGGTGGAAATATATCATGTCTTAGATGAAAATGAGGCATTGTTGTGTAATGTATATCATACTATTGATATTTATGCCACAAGTGTCTGACAAAGAATACTAGTGTGTTTATACCACAACATTAATTTCCAAGTTTAATTTGTGCCAAATATTCGCCACGGTAATGTGCATCGAGCACCCATACCTTTATACCAATACCTTTATAATATCTATCCTCCACCCTCATAACCCTTCGCCATTATCATGGCTTTGAAATATGCTTCAAATGCATCCCAACGATTCATAACCTTGTTGTTGAAATGTAAGAAATAGGATTAAGGTCATGAATGCTGTCCACTTAATGCTTATTGTCTTCCTTAATTCATGCCATATAGATAAAGATGTTACTGATTCTCCTGAGAGAATCTAAACAAATTTTAAAGCTACTCCTAAAGTACTAAGGTGCTTGTGATATTAGCTCATCTTTAAAGGATATGTCATATGGAGTTCTTAACTATATCAATTGCAGATGCATTCCTTCCCTCTTGGATCTCAATCCTGCTGCATTGTTCTGTAGAGATAAAATTGCAAAAAAAAGAAATTTACAATTTGGAAGGCTAAATAGAAAATAATGGCGGCAAACACCAAGACGAACAAACCCCTGAGACAGATTGCAGAAGCATTTTGGGAATTGGATTTGGTTCTCAACTTGGTCAATGATGATATTCAACTGGTCCACATGCTTTTTACTAGGTTTTAGTGCTCTTTGGCTACCTAGGGATCGCCTTCAAATTTGCAGAAAATGACTTTGTTTCCAAGGTATCTTAGTACTCAGTTTTTCTTCTACTGGGCATGATTGAATACCTTTTTATTTTAAATTTGTTAGTGGAAAATACTGAAAGAATATGTCAATATAGATTGATAAATGGGAACAAAACTTTGAAAATGTGCATTGTTGGCTAATCTAAGTGTTGGGTAGTGTTGAATGATCTCTGATTTCATGGCCTTGATGGATTTATGGGAATCAATACGGTGACCACCTAATTAACATCTGCTAGCTGTTAGACTATACCATTCTGTTCTCATTCCTGTTTTGAGACTGGGCTAGTACATTGCTACTCAATTTCATATGCATAATATATGTCAGGAAGCGAGTGGGTTCACATTTCTTGTGTCCCCAAACCCTCTAGGACCATTTATCGGTTCGTTCCCATTCCAGTAACATAGGTTTATACAATTCTGTCAGTATGAGATGGGTTCATAGGCATAGTTGGAGATTGGTCTAGTAAATAACATTTCTATCCATGGAATGCAAAGGGAAATTCTTCAGTAAAGCAATCTAGAGAACTACATTGACTAGTAAATTTGAACTAATTGTTCCTGATTGGAATGAAAAGAACATTCCCAACGCAGTAAAGAGAATATGTAGCAATAATCATCAGATAAATCTCTTAATTGAAAGTTGAAGAGGGCCATCACTTGAGGGGGGAAGATCTGATCCGAGTCAGATGATTAAGTCTAGATGTACAATGTGAAAATGTGTTTTTGTCGGTGAAAGACTCTTTTGTGCTAGTCCATGGGGGCTGTGAAAACCTTTGGCTTAGGAGTCACATCTGAGAGGTATCTGTCCAGTTCAAATCACTATGAATTACAATTGGCCTCATCTTCCTACCTCAAACAAATCACCTAGACTCATTAACTCTCTCTCCTGCAAAAATCACTAGGAATTGCAATTGACCTGACCTGATTGCCTTGGAAAAATCACCTAGAATTATCAAATCTTTTGCATATAACAAGATAAGTGGATAACAAAACAAAATGGATGCATTGGCACAACAGGATGTTCTCCAGGTGGTTTTAACCCATGTCTTTGTAAAGAAAGTGCACTTGATTTAACACTTCATCACACCCTATAGTTGGGCAGTAAATAATAAGCAGAGATAAGGTTCCCTCTCTTTTCCCTCATTGCTTGATTGAAATCCACTAATCTCCATACCATTTTAGCTCTATTAAAAATTGTAAAAAAGACTTAGAATAGATTATTGATCTCTAGTTTGTTATTTATTGTGCATATATGGTACAACAATGTTCCTCACACCAAACTTGCAGTTGTAAAAAAATCTCAAAACTGGCTTAGGGTATCAGGGAAATATCTTACTTTCCCTGGTGGTGGAACGTAATTCAGACATGGAGCTCTTCATTACATTGATTTTGTTGAAAATGTGAGTCTTTATCTGAATACACATTCTAGATCTTGATGTTTTCCAATGTGGATGTAGTTGTCATTTCATACATTTTTGTGTAGACATGCCAGTAATGTTTTTATTACTCTCCTTTACCTCTGCTTACACATCCAGACACACATGGATCATTAGTAACTATTGCTCCCTTGTCTTTTTCTCTTGGACAATGCATTGAGAAAACTAATGGTTCTGGTTTTGAACTTTTGAGTGCATTTCTCCTATTTCAAACTAGCAAATGTTTCGAGGAAAAATACATGATGAATATGTACTTGTTTTGGGATGTTGGTATGTTCGATGGTTGAAAATAAATCATTTCAGGCTGGAAGGATTCTTGGTCGTCCCCCTTCAATTTTTTATTCAAATCAGGCGTGGTCACACCCCTTTTTGACCATCTCTGTCAGCTCTCCCCTTTCTTCCCTATAATGCAGCCCCAAATCTCATCCTTTTTCTTCTATGTAATAATCTCTAGTCCTTTTCATGTCATATACGTATTTTAGGGTCATAACAACTTTGTTGTGGTGTCTTTCCCCACCATAATGGTGGGAATTCTCTGTATAGATGTCCTTGTATTTTGAATTATCCTTGTTGTCTCTTTATTTATCAACCCTTGAATTTTTTCTAAGGTATGCCTAACCAAATTCTTGCTTGGTGTACCCCTACCTTTACCTTGATTTTGCAGGGTATTAGCGACTGTAATTTTTTTGAAATTGAGGATTTCTCATTTGAGAGTTGTTTGGCATATCAAATACCTCTCTTCTCAGTTGGCTTACTAGGGTTGCTTGATATACTAATTCCTTTGAAGCATTATTATTTTTTGTGTTTTGAGTTCATTGGGCTACCATGTCTAATGTTTATCACTGTACGTATCTTATGTTAGGAGTGTCTCATTCATAGGTCAGATTACATTCCCCACATCACATTCAAAATTGTGGATTTTGTTGAGATTGAGTTGCAGTGTTGAATAAATTCTATAGAGCATGACCCTAGAGCATGATCACATTATAATTTACAATAGGATCACATTACATTAGAGTCCTTTCATGTCTCTTTCAATCATCTTGTTGGCCCTATTCCTTCAGATGGGATTTTCAGAAACATTACCGCTAGCTCTTTTGTGGGAAACTAAGGCCTCTACGATGGAGTCTTGATTGAATATCCTTTCATGAATTCAAATGGCCTTAAACCTTCCTCAAATTACTCTCATGCCACTAATAAAACTGGTCCGACATCCGATTCTAGTAGTGGTGATTGTTCTAGTTATAGACATTCTCCTACTTGGCATAAGATGTTTCCACAAGTACTATATTTTTCAAGTATCTGGTAAGGGATGCATGACAAAAGATAATCCTCAAATACCATAGAATATGACCTCTTTCCAGCGTCTCAACTTCACAATAGAAGATGTTTTAGAGAGCTTGAAGTTGGGTAACATGATTGGAATTGGAGCAGTCGGTACAGTTTACATGGCTGAAATGCCAGGAAGTCAAGTCATAGATGTGAAGAAGCTATGGCGAGTCAAGAAAGAGAGTGTGAAACCAAAGAAACGGGTATTATCAGAGGTAGAAGTTCTAGGAAATGTTAGTCACAGGAACATATTTAAATTGTTGGTTTGTTGTTCCAACAATGAGGAAACTCTTCTTCTCTATGAATACATGCCTAATGGAAGTTTGGCTGAGCTTTTGCATTGGAAAAAGGAAGAGAATATGCTCATTTAGTGGATGACAAGATACAAAATTGTAGTAGGAGTGGCTCAGGGATTATGCTATCTTCATCATGATTGTTGTCCTCCCATTGTACACAAGGATGTTAAGCCTAGAAATATATTTCTTGATTCTGACATGACTGTAAGGGTTGCATATTTCGGAGTTGCAAAGCTTATTCGAACTAGTTCAGAGGGCATGTCTACTGTTGTTGGCTCGTATGGCTACATTGCTCCAGGTGAAGTACTTTCCAACTTCAGAAGTAGGATTGATCTTGTTTTTTATGGTTGCGCACCAATTTTCTTTTCTGAAACCATCTACATTCTAACATCTTAGGCTATAAGCTTGTTCACTAAGTTGAATCTATATTAATTCCTGATTGAGCTACCAAGGTGTCAACTCTAGATTGTTTAAGTATTTGAGGGGTGAAGTAAAGGACTGCACCAATACCACAAAGCTGTACAGAAACAAGTCTTCACTTAGATAAACATTATACATAACCAATAGTATGTTGTAAGACCAAAAACAGTACCAAGTACAACCAACATCAGTACCAATAATAGTATAACAAGTACATACAAGTAAAAGTAACCAATATAGTAATAGAGGGCAATGTACATGGATTTGCATTGCATTGAAGTCAGGTTGGCTTCCTTGGCTTGATATTACCAATAGCTTTCTCTTATTACACTAGCCAGTTGGAATTTTTTGCATACATAACCTGGTTTTACAGTGTAAATAATTTCGGTTAATTGAGCCTTATCTTAGTTTACATATGGGAGTTTCGGGAGATGATTTGGAACTCTCCTAGTTGCTGCACCTTATGTCCTAATTTATTTTACAGTCCCGTTGACTACTCTAGTCATCTATTGACATTGATAAATATTCAATTTCAATTTTCATTCCTTTCAAAAGCTCATCTAAATGGAGAACCTTTAACCAAGTCTGAATGTAATACATCCAAATGATAATTTTGCATAATTTAGATAACTACTAAGCTTAACAAAGTGCAACTCCAGAAAATCTTACATAATATTATTTGTTGGGGCAGTGAATTAGCAAAACAGATCTCAGAAGAATGTATTTCAATTTTTTCAAGCAAGTATTTAGGTCAGTTGTTTCTAGTGATTTTTTTTAATCAGTTCATACATTTTTTTCCTTTATGTAGACATTACAGTTGGTACAGAGATGTGAAGTTTTTTTAAGAGACAATTACAAAAAATGTTATGAAAGATTTTATTGCTTTGTCAATTAGAATCCATTCACATTTTTTATTTTGGCAGGCTTGTTTTGGATCCACTCACACTATGCTCTGTATCATTATTCAAGGTTGAAGCCTTTGTATCAATATTTGCTAATTATTAGTGTCCTGTGCAAATTTTGGTGCCTGTATTTTGTGCTTTGTATGTGTGTATATTCTTACAAGGATTAGATTTATTTGTAGGAGCAACATGATCACAAACAGAGAGAAGTTTGCATAGAAACTCGTGAAGATAATAACAACTCTCTGCTGGATTATTTAAGGTCCTTGGAACCAGATATGGTAAGATTCTGGCTGGGCTAGTAGTACCAAGTATGTGCATTGGATTTTGTGTCTTTTTAATGAGGACTCATTCTAATTTCATATAGATGAATTGGATTTTGTTTGTGATGATCTTCATCCCATTAGGTGACTCAATTGTCACATCCTTCATCAGCAGAGGTTGAAGTAGTTAGTCAGGAACTTGTGCAGAATGTATTGAAGATATTTTTCCCAGATGATATATCTTTTAACATAAAATTTGGAGAGATGGATAACATCACAAAGGATGGAAATTTGGGTGAGATTGAGAGTAGTTGGTCCCCTTTTCAAGCAGCAGTACGTGCCTCTCGTGACTACCTTGCAAGATTTCTTTTCTTGTGTGTATTCTCTACTGACATCTATAGATACTAGCATATATCCATCCTCTACTATTATTTAATAGATGTTGAAGTTATCACCTCACCATCATTCATTCATACTTTCACAGGTGAGTAATTTCTGTAAATTTATATGGAAGATTTGTGTGAAAGTATTGTACTCGATGGATGTTTTGGACTGTGTTGCTAAGTCCATCAAAGCCCAAAATTTACATTGAGTACAATAAAATCTCACACAGGTCCTCCATATAAATTTATGAAAGACCACAGATCATCTTAATCTTTGGTCTACAGACATAAACACCACCTGGGTTGTAAAGAACCTCACTTCTCTTGGTCAAATTTTGTTCTAGTAAGGCTGTGGCATTAAAGGTGTTGTTTTATATTATCTGCACCCTTCCCATGTAGGTCGAGGAAACTAGAGTGATGAACATGTTTTTAAACTTTGATCGCTTGTTCATGGCACCCTCATTTATTGTTGTACTTTTGTGTTGGTTGGAAGTTCTTTCATAGATTGAAATTTTAGTAATTTTACACGCTATTTCAGCTGATGCCCTATTTGTTAGCTTCTTTGATTATATCATCTTGACATCATTGGGTTCCTGGAAAATTTTGGAATACAGGTGCATGCTTTTGGGTCACCACATGCAAGGGTAGGAATATAGATTACAGCTTAGTTGTTCTATGGGAATATTAATCTTCGATCATGCTCTGAGTTGCTATGCGGTCTGGGGAAAGGCATATGAATTATGTAGGTTTGTTTCATATTTTAAACCATAGGGTATATGAAGGCGATAATACTCCCCATTTTTCATCATTTGTCCATCTTAACTTCGATGCTACATTGGCTTGGTGGTTTTCTTCACCTTTAAGACACTGTAGAATGTGGAAAAACTCAATACTGCTGAATTGAGATGCTTCTTCCCTGATCTTGTTCACTATACGAGCTAGAGAGCTTGTCAACAGGTTGTGCCTTTTGTTCATGAGCTTGACTAAAACTACCTAGTGTCTGAATACCATTCATGAGCTTGATTAAAATTTCCTAATGTCCAAATACGATTAGTGATTATACCTTATCTAGAGCAAGGCTATGTAGCCCATGAAGCAATGCATAAGCTTCAATTTGAATTTTGGTTGTGATTGCAAGTCCCCATGGTATTTAATTTATAGTATTTCTTTGGGATCAATGAGAATCCCCCTGTGCCTGCCAACTTGTATGTGCAGGATTTATTACATGGTCACATGGACTTCATTTAAAGGTGATTCATTCCTTCGTAAAGATATAGATGATATGTGAATCACAGTCACGGAGCTACTCAGTCAGCACCACATGGAAGCCCACGGAGGTAGCCCACATGGAAATCATGGAGCTACTCAGTCAGCACCACCCCTTGCTTGATCAACAGGTCATCATAGACACCTTCGTTAAGGGCTTCATCACTCAGCCCTGGGATCCCAATAACCAGGTCTGTGACCCCTTTCCCCATTTCTTCTTTGTAATTAATTTTCCAATTCTGTTGCACCTCAATGTGCTATAACATAATTGGATATTATGTAGGGGATTTGAATTTGTAATTGGGTATTTCTTAGGGTAGTTGGCTATCCATTATAAATTTAGGTTTACCGAAACAAATTAGTTCAAGTTTCATATTGATGTGACTGAATGGAGGGCTCAGATCTAGTGCAGGGATATGGAAGACCAAGGTGTGAGTGATAATCAGCTTACAAGAGTAAACCTTCTTTATTTCAGTAAATATTGAGTACTTCATTTAGAATATAGTTGAAATCTTTAGGTAAATGGGTGGAGTAGATATCATATGATTCTGACTGTTGTTACCTTGCACACATGAGATGCATCACTGCTTTGAAACTACCAGAATGACTTCATTCCAATGGTCCCTAGGAGTTGAAGTGGTAACTTGCCATATGCTATGTAAACACCCTGTTTATCTACCTTCAATTATGCTTTGTTATGATTTATCTTGATATGTTATTTCTATTTTCCTATCATGAAGTTCTGGGTTCAAATGTAAGTCTATGTTTATTGTAGCTTATACATTTTTCTATTGTCATGGTTTACCAGTTCAAAATTTCACTCATGGCAGTCCAGGTAGCCATAGCCACTCTTAAGATGACCTTTCCCTAAGTGGGGTGAATGGGATAAAATCCCATTAATTTGCTTCTATGTACCGTGAAGAAAAGAAACACCGTACCCCTGTGGGTCTCAGATATGTGCTGGAACATCATTTGGGCAATGTGGGATTATTTCCGTAGTATTAGTGATCTTCCTTTGCCAATGTCCCTAGCTTTAAACCTTGGAATGACATAAACCACCATACACTCAGAAAATTTATATGTTTGGAAAATTGGGCTTATTAGAAGATGATCTAGTCAAACTTTTTATTTTCAATATTTGGAATTTTATAGGTTAAATGGTTTAGGATGACTCCTGTATCATGAACTAATGGGGTCAGCCAAAACTTAAAATTCCTGTAGTGAGAAAAATTGGAGAAGTTTATGTACTAGCACAAACTCATCTAAAACCTAGTCTTAGTTGCCCCTCCAAGTTGCAATTCTTGAGGTTGCATACAATAAATTCCAATACTTAATATGTTGGAATTTGTGTGAATATGAGATATACATCCTTGAGATTTGCGGCCTCATGTTGCATATTATACCTTCATTAGATCTTGGTTTAGATGAGTCTATGCATTGTCCATATTCAATGCACCCAAGGCACCATATGGATTCAATGTACTGTTACATAAAGTAGTGATAGGTTTCCCATCTCCACTCAAGCTATATGAGCACCTCAAATATCTTGGTGCAGAATTTATCTGTTTTAATACCTAGTAGAGAAATAATTAAAATGCAGTCCAATTTAGACTTTGGGATGGATTTTTAAGGTGGAATAAAGAATGGTTACAAAATAATCAAAGATCCTATTTACATATTTTGAGCAAGGGAAGATCATAGTTTCAGGGGTTTCATTCAGTGTTACAAAGGGACGCGTTCTCCAAGGTCACGGATGCACACCACTCACTCCCACGGCCCTGAGGACTTGGGGGATCCTAGAGAAATGTTTCTCCTCGTCCCCAATTTGGTGAAACTTGAGGAAACTCAGGGGTGAGCTCGTCCCCCTATTTTGAAGCATGCACCGATGAAGTGGGGGGCTCATAGGAACTCTATTGGTAATGATAATATTAAATTCTTAGTAGTATTTTCCTTCTCTTTATTTTTCTATCATTTTACTTAAATTTTTAACATTACCATTAATTTATTCATTTTTATCCACAGTTCAGTAAATTATATCAAAAGGAAATAAGCGGTATGAGTTTTTGAGAGTGGTTCCAACCTCATTGGAGTTCATATGCAAAAAGTAGTATTTTAGATCCCATTCAGAATTTAACAGACTTCACAGTTTTTGGGATTTCAGGATTGCAATGTTTCCACTAGATTTTATCATGTATGAGGTTAAGGGATTGCCATTTACTCAAGCACATCAACCTTTCTATGTACCTTGATGTTGGTGGTGTTGAACCTTAATCAATTTGTACCCTTTAGTCAAGCAAAATTACTTATTAAGCATGGGGAGTTTTTTCTAATTCTACGTTATTTTAATGCTTGGTTTATAAATTTTCATAAAAATTATAGGGTGTTGAGAAATGTCCTTCGAGGATCAACTTCGAGATTCAAGGTAGAGTCATGGCCTAAAATCCTAGAGGAGGGGGACACAGGGTGCTGTCAATGAATAGGATCCCAATATAGGATTAATAGTTCACTCTTGCATAATTGTATGTTGGAGTTGAAATCCTTAAATAATGTGATGCCCTCTTGAATCATGAAGAAATAGGGTCCTTGGGTTACATTTCCCCATTATAACGTGTATGCCATGGATTCACACAATATTGAAGTGTATTGAATCATTGAAGAATTAGATTGTATTTATAGGGAGCAGGTTAAGTCTTATTTACACACGATAAAGTGTTATTGCCGGGATTTATATTTTTATAATTTTTATTACCTCCCTACCCTCCTCGAATTTCCCAAAAATTTGGTGGTGGTCTCCATACACCCCCAATGTGCGTTTCCCATGTCACGAAAACTTGGGGAACATTAGCTTCATTTTCTCTTTCAATAATTCCATTTTTAGAACCAGGCAGAGGCAATGACCTAAATAAAAAATACCAAGGTTGCACAAAAGCTATAGAATACTTCAGACCGTGAACATGTTGTGCTACATAAGCATATATTTGGGAGGAGATAATCTAAGAACATAGGAGAATGACTCCTAAATACCATGGAAACCCCAAGCAAGGGAGAGTTTCTTGGCTAAAATGTCCACTTCCATCTCAGGATAATCTCCAATATAGCTGAAATCCCGAATCAAGATAGGATTTTAAACTGGTTTATGTGTTTCAACCTCTAAGGAGCCTAACCTGGAAGTCTTTTTTAGTTTGTTTATGGTGACCATGCAGTTAAGTTTTAAGTTAATCAGATTTGCATAGCATGAAATTGTGAGAGATGCCTTCAATAAGGGATGATTCCTAAATTTGAACTTTATATTTGTGTATATGGTCAAGAAAATACTACTCAATGGAATTAAAGTTGGCATCGTAACCAATGGCCATCTGAAGGTGAGATCAAAATGTTGCCTCTTTGTAATTATTTGAAACTCTCGATGGATCATGGTTTCTATAATTATATTTTTCTACGAATTTTTCTTATAATCTAGCTGATTTATCAGGTTCAACGTGTAAAAATTTTGGCTTTCCCAGCAGATGAGCTTTTCAACACAATTCTGGTTGGTGGAGGTACCTTAGATATAAGAATCCGTGCTTTATAAATTTTTTAAAGTGTGCTTTATCTAGTTATCTTAAGTCCTCTTTGTTAACTCATAATTCTCAATCTATGTTTTACTTTTACATCCCAACCAAAAAAGTAGATGAATTCCCTCAGTTATTTACTGAAGCTCTATGAGTCTGAACATGTGACTTTTGAAATCAGCATAAACTGAACTGTTCATTTTTTATCTACAGAGGAGATTCATGAAAAACCCCATAAAAGCATATTTTTGAAATCATGTGAGCTTGTAGGATGCACGCCTGAGCAGTCTATCATGGTGGGATATAACCTTAAAACAAACATTCAGGTCTTGTATTGCAAGCTTTTCCTTGTATAGAACAAAGACAAACAAATGTATTTAGCATAAATTTTTAGATAAATGAGATCCATTGTTTTGATCCTTCATATGGTAGTTTTGAGGTTGATAGTTGTCTTGATCCTTTCTTTTCTGTTAATTTATGTTCTCTAGATAATACTTTTTAATATGCATCTCTAGATTTATCATGATGGGAATCTGTCCTAATCTTTTGCCTTAAATTTGGTTTTATGTTTCACTACAAATAGCTATGTTTCTATATTTCAGGGAGGTAAAAATACAGGTTTTCTGGAAACTATATGGGTCAAGATTCATGGTCTAAATGATTCCACTCTAGGAGTAGCAAAACCCACTTACACTATTAGGACATTTGTGATCTTCCTGAGGTTCTACCCCTTTATTAACAAGACAGGTTTTGCCATCAGATTATATGTTTGTATTCATTTTTTTGTCACTGATTATCTATCCATGATTGAACTGTACTGAAAATTTGGCTCTGTTTACAGTAGCAAAGCAAATTTCTTGCTATTTTGTTAAATCTTATACTTCTCAATTGAAATTCTTTTGACAACATCTAGGAAAGAACCTTTGGAAAGGAAATTAAATCAGATCGCAAGTATGCAATTGAAACAACTTACAACTACTATCAATATTTATGTTTGGTTGTTTTCTATCTGTTGTATAACGTTTTGGAATATCAAATCAACATCTATGCTATATTTCACCCAAATGTTGTTGTATGAAGAGAAATGTGGGCGTATGTTGATGATTTTCCACTATGTTCTGGTTGCATATGTGTTCTTGGTATAGTTATGTTGTGTTTTAGATATATTATGCACAAAATGTAGCAATGAGGTCATATATTAGAAAGTTAAAAGAGGTGATGTCTTTGGCCAAAAATAAAGTAGAACAAAGCCAACTCTCTTTTTAGTACTGCAACCCATTGTTAACCAACTAAAAGAAGAATACTATACTCTGGCCATTTCATTGTTAATGACAAACAACATAATATAGCAACTACATGTTTCAAACTACAATTGATTGCAAAGTTTGCTAAGGACATGACACTTAGGAGCTGTGGTGAATGATATGTAACATTGTAGTAATAATAGATTATTAGATACCGTGTGAAGTAAAAGATGAGTGTCATTTTAGTTTTTAACTTTTATTCTCTCCAAGGCAAGTAAGGTAAATTAATTTCCCCTTTCCTTGGTAATGTTGTGTTTCTGGTATCGTTTCCATGGTCAGTTAAATGAAATTTATTCTATAGATAGGATACTTTTTGTCTTATGCTATCATGCATTTATTTACTATGGCTATACAATAGCTTTGAGTTTCACGGGCTGCTGTTTTGAAGATTCTTATAGAATTTCCCATAGAGATCAGCACATGTAAGTTTATCATTCAGTTCCTAGGTGTCTAATATGAAATTTGCAGAATATAATGGTGGTGATTCAACATTAAATATAAAATATTAAGCAGCTCAAATGATAGAGTTAAAAATTTTCAGTAAAGTATCAATCTTGCATTTTTCCTGGTCGAGACTATCAAACTTTTTAAATTATTGCATAATTTGTTATATAGCAGAATCATAGCCCACCCAAAATGCATGGATGTCTGTAAAGAATTTTGTTATGGAAAAACCTGACTCAGTATGTTTGTTTCTCAACTCCTTGGGGGTTCTATGCTTCAGGTAGGTATTTTTGTTTTGTATTTCATTTGAAATTTTAGTGATTTTATCGACAAAGCTTCTAATAAATTCAGTTACAAGTTTAGTGTTGAAAAAAATGTGTCAGGCATTTGTAGTGGCATTCCAAAGAATCAATAATTCTTTTTCATGGATAAGAATCCATGGGGTTTGAATTAAAATCAATTTGAATAATTTGAGAATTCAGAAACAAAAATGGGCAAAAGAGAAGATAGGATAGGATAGATTAAAAATAAGGCTTGATGCTTTAGAGCACAAAATGCAGTGTGTACTAGCTGCAAATCCAAGGGTGGGCATATTTCCCACCTTAGGATGTGCATCTAATGTAGGTTGAGTAATTTCCTCTTTGATGCTGCTAGCGACATATCTTAATTTTTGCAATGACAAATCAAGCAATAGAAAGGTTGGGTTTCTACATTCAATCCTGTAAAATTGTTCAACTAGAAGCTATCTATTAGTATATTACAAAAACATTGCCAAGATGCAAAGATAATGAGTCACAATTGTCTAATTTAATAATAGGAAAGTCAGTATTTGAAAGTTGTTGAAATATGAATTGATCTTCAAAGATTGCATTTTGTTGAAGGTGGAAATTTTTATTACTGGGCGTTGCATGGTGCAGTTTCAAAAGTAGTACCTGTGATGGCATCAATCAACATGTAGAATAATAGATCCTACTATAACAACGTAATAGTAGTCATCCCAATTTCAACTCCAACCAGTCTAGAGTGTACAATTACGAAACTTGCAACATGATGTTTTAAGTCTATAAAACATTACCAAGGATGAAACTTGCAACATACACCCAATGTTTTAAGTCTTTATCTTAACTTTATTGGAAAAGAATGAATATTATACTGTTTTGGATGCATTGTCCACTATTTCCTAATTTTTTTCCAATTCAACAAGTCGGGATCCCAGCCAGATAGGGACATGAATGGATATGTAAAATAAGCAAAATTATACATAGCTCTCGGGAATTAGTTGATCATAAATATTAGTTACTAGTAAGTTGTAATAGTAATAATTATGTAGTTTGTAGATTTCTATCTATCATAAATTTGTTTGAATATCATCATTGTCAAGCAATGCCAACTTCTTAAAGGGTGCTAGCTCAATGGTAGAGTGCCTGCCTAATTATAGGCAGGAGATTGGTGGTTCGATTCCTCCGTGCCCTATCATAAATTTGTGACTACAAAAACGACTAAATTCACATATATACGACTATTAATAGATAATTTCCCATATCTTAGTCGTATTTAGCTTAGTCATTAATATGTTACCATCTAGTAGTTTATTTAGTCGTATATTGGTCATTAATTGTTGCAATCAGTGACTAAATCAATGACTAAATCTGTGACTAAATCATTAGCGATCAATGACTACATCATTGACAATAAATGACTAAATCATTGACTATAAATGACTAAATCATTCACTAAATCAATGACAAATAAGTCAAGCTATTAATGTCTAAGTGAAATATGGCTAGCTATAAGATAGTGTAAATTAGCTACTATTAGTCGTCGACTCAAAAATAGTCGTTTATAAGCTGATTTTAGTAATTTTTTTAGTCATTAATTTCTCATTTTGTGCTAGTGATTGGAGTGGTCCTCTTTTATGCTATGCATCTTTTGGATTCTCTCCCATCACTTTAGTCAGCTTCTTATCAACTTGTGTTGGTTGCTTCTGTTGATTCCTGAAGTTAGAAGGTTTGTAACCTTTCTTCCTTTGGTCAGACTTCTCGCTCCTTTTGTCCTTCCATGTTTTCTGGTAATATGGTTTGTTCTTGCTTTTCTTGTAGCAATACTTAGATTTTCTTATTGATTCTTCTAGAGTTATATGTTCATATAAATCAATCCTATCTTTGTAAGACTGAGGCAATCCACTCAGAAAATGTTGGATCTTCACCTTCTCATATTTTATGTACTCGGCATACCTCAATAGCTCCAAAAACTTATTGGCATACTCTTCCATAGTCTGCTATCCCAATCTCAGCTCATGGAACTCTTTGATCTTGTTATCATAGTACATGTCAGAGAGTTACTTCTCCTTGAAATACTTTCGGAACTACTTCGACATAATATTCCTTTCATTAATTTTCTTTACTTGCCTAAAATACTCCCACCATATGTATGCTCTTCCGATCAAATTGAAAATGGCTACTCTAGCTTTCATATTTCTTGAATAGTCTTGGAATTGTAAATATTTTCTCATCCCAAGAAGCCAAGCTTCAACTTCTTGACCATTCTTTATCTCACCATTAAAGGTAGGAGGCCTTGCCTTCTTAAATTAATCTCATGAGTGGTTCTGGTAGCGACTTCTTCTCTGATTCTCATGAGAAGAAGAAATTGAATCTCCAGTGGACTCTTCAGAGTCATATGACACACTAGGTGATCTCTTTCTTCTTCTAGAAATGTTCTTCCTTCTAGATTTTATGTTCGGTCCTCAGAGTTCATCTTTCTATGAATGTCTATTAAAATTTGCAGCATGGCTGCATTCAACTAATTCTACTCCTCCTGAGCCTTAACCAATCTTTCATTATCTTCCTTGTAACTCTGCATCTCTTCCATTATGATTCTCATCGTGGCTGCAAAATATCGAGGAGTCTCTTGCAATCTTCTCCCATTGGATTATGTTTCACCATTTTAAACTTGGACATTTTCCCCCATAGCATCTTCCTCATACTCATTGGGGTCCCGTGCATAATCATCCATGTTGTCGGTTCTCATGGCTGAACCACAACTTACTTTACCTAACTGCACTACTTGGAATGTTGCTTTTGAAGGTGACTATGATTATGCAAAATGTGTTAAGAACATAGTTGTTAGTTGCATAACATTCACATGAATCATACATTACTTACCTTCACTAGGAAAAATCATACATTGACAACTTTTCCCATAACACATAATTTTCTTTCTCAAAGAATGACTATCTTAGGGGCACGCCGGGGGTCAAGGGGGCTCGCCTCCTTGTGGCTTCCCGGTGCCACTACCGGGCAGGTCAAGGGTAGTTCCCTTGGTTTTTTTTGTAAATACTTTGATTTCATGCAATCGGGTGCATAAACAGGCTTCCATTTTTCACTTTTTAGACCCCTGAAAATCCCACTGAAAACTTGCTAAAATTCCCTATTTCGGAAAAAATTTCAAAATTTTCACCCACTGCATCGAAAATTTGTTTGAATTTCACTCGCTATAGCGGATTGATCCTCATTTTCCATCCGTCGTAGTGGCTCCATTCTCTCTTTCTCATCCACCGTTGTCGGCTCCTTCATCATCCTCCATCCGCCGCCATGTAGCAACTCGATCTTTCTTTCTCCTCCGCCGCGTAACGACTCCTTCTTCCTTTTACACTAGTCGTCCTTGCGGCTTAAAATCTACTTCCCATTCACCATAGAAGCTTGATCATCAACTTTATTCTGCCACACATCAGCTCGATGTTAAACATTCTTTCGCCGCACATCGCCTCGATGTTCAACATTCCTCCGCCGCACATCGGTTCGAAACTCAACTTTCAGTTGTCGCTTTGTCAGCTCAAACTTCAACTTTCGGCTGCTATAGCGGCTTGAAACTTATTTTTCCTATCTCCACTACCAACACTTAGAAAAATTTTGTTATTTTTCCTCTGCGGCGAAAAACTTGGTTTCTACCCGTAATTGCGGCTCGAGCCCCAGGTAGAAGCCTAACTTTCTCCCACTGCTGCGGCTTGAAGTCTGACTTCCGCCCGCCGTTACGGATCGAAGCCCAACTTTCGTCCATTGTGAATCTGCACTTCTCGGCCGAAAAAGAGAGAATTTTATACTTTAGAAAAATTTTCTAAAATTTTATGTCGGCTCGTCTCACCCGACGCCCGCCGGCTCCTTCCGGGGGACTCAACCGCTACAGCGGATTTCTCTTTTCTTTTCTGCCACCACTACAGCTCAATCAACAAAAATCACCCACTGTGTCAGCAAGGAAAAATAGTTATAGCCTTCGTTGCTTCTCTCTTCAGTTTTCTCAGCCGCCACACATAGAATTTTTTTCTCCAATACTCAGAAAAATTCGTACTTAGAGAAAATTTCAAAAAAAAAATCATGTCTACCTCTTCTTTTTACTGATCATAGAGGCTGGTTCTTCATGGCCCATTGAGGCCCAAAGTTGCAACCAGTACTCTGATACCACATTGTCACGTTCCCAACCCTTACTCAGTGGAGAGGACGCGACTAACATGTAACAACCCGGGAAAACTAAGGCCCATGAACATAATACATATATAAAATGCATTGAACTTAAAGCTTATAAATACACAGATGCAAAATAAAATGTACACGATATATATAGCGGAAGAAAATCATTCATTCAACACATTGATGCATTCAACATGTTCATCATAATTTCATAATAATTCATAAGCAAATACAGTTGCAGAACTTAAATAAACAAGAATACTTATTGTTGGAGAAGCTTGTCCCGCAACCAGCTATGCTATTGCAACGTTCCACCCAACCATAGGCCAGTGTGCTCTTTAATCTCTTAGCAACACTTCCACCCCCGAGTTGGGCATGATCTTCCCCAAGGAATAAGGAACACTAGCATGCTTCACCCATAGCTAAGGATACAATTAAAATCCAATCAAGCTGACACAGTTGGGTTTATCAGAATTACACAGGTAGTGGTTTACACTTAGCCAAATCCACATGAGACACAACCAAGCCAACATATGGGTTTATCAGGCTACCATCAAATCCATCCTTCTAGTTGGGTTTACCAGGCTGCCAAGGAGGTGGAAAGACTGACTGCTAAGCTAGTGAGCTCAACCCCAGAGCTATGAATACCCACACTAGATCTAGCCTAATTTCTAAACAATTACACACCCAACACAAGGAATCATTCCCTTCTCTATTACACAGTCCCTCAGGCCATGCCTTCCCTTCCAGTACTGATTAGGGCATGCAAAGAAGAAAACCAGCCTTCTAGATTGGTTTGTGAGGTTCTTTCACACACTAGGTTTATCGAGCAAGTCTAGACTCTTTTTCCATTCCTTCAATCAATTCAAATGCCAAACGTGGATGCACGCACAAGGATCTCAGTATTGGGATTTATCAAATGTAGCAAAATCCAGGGATTACATACACACATAGAAATTTATGAATTTCTGAACATTGCCGGTGCCAGATCGACTACTCCAGAACTACAAAAATGAAAAAAATTACTGGTCTTTCAACACAAAGACACAAAATCAGATTCAGGGAAATCGTATTCAGGAAAACAACTAATAGATTGGAGAAAACGTGAGAGAGAACAAAATTGTCAAACAAGGGAAAAATCATAAAACAAAAACCAAAAACATTAAGGGTTCACGTCGCCGGACAGGAGAAATTTCAGAAAGGTCCATACTCATAATCATTTTTGCTTGTTGGATCTTTCATGAATGCCCCAATTGGTTTTCCAAAAACATTTTGTTCATTCCAATTCATGAGGGAAGCTGAAACGCTGCCGCATGAGGGAAAGGTGGTCATTTTTGGTGTTTTTTTGCCCAAGAAATTCAAAAAACGTTATTCCAAAATTGGTGCTCTTCCCAATTCGAAGTTTTTCCCACTCTTCCAATGCCCCACTCCCTCGTCCTTAGGAAAAATCATGCCCCCATCTCATTTAGTTGTGTTGACATAGCCGGCTAGGGTTTTTTAATTAAAAATTGCAAATTAACATAATGTCCAGCTTTTTAATGTTCAGCTAGAATAAGAAAAATACCATTGGCCACATCTTAATTTACGAAACATAAATACTAAATCAATGGTGGGTATTTTTCCTGGCTTCACACCATGATTATTTACATCATTTTATTTAAATGCAAACGGTGTCAAAACTGGGGTATTACAGAAACTCCATCTCTTACTAAATGTACAGGGATAACCCATTGATGTACTTCAGGACAAACAATTTCTCTTCTTCTTAGACGCCAAGAGTCGATATAATTCATCTGTGTAACTCTGCACGGATAAGTCTTCCCATTTCCTTAGCTGCTGCCACTTCTTATATTGTTGTTCAAGATACTTGTGGGGGTAGAACTTCTTTCGGATGTACTCAACAAATTTTACCCATGTGTCTATAGGGTCGCCTTATTTTTTAATCTTTATCGATAAATTTTCCCTCCAACAATGTACGAAAGTTGACATCTTTAAGGATGCAATGGTGATCTTTCCCACTTCGGAGATTTGATTCACTGAGTAGTAAGATTCCAATTGTTGAACCCAATTGTCAACGGATTCTGCGCCAATCTTTCCTTCAAGATTCAGTATGTCCATATTCATTTTCACTTTTAGGGGCTTGATTTTATCGGAGTGGGGGTATCATAGAGGATTCTCCGGATGTTGAATCAAATCGCATGAGAATATCACTGAACTGGGTGAAAATTTCAGTTTGCTGGAGAGGTAGTTCTTTTTCTATGAGTTTCTCTTCCTCCTCAGTTGCATCTCTATTGTCTGCTTCTTCGTCCATATTTTCTGAATTCGAATATAGTGTTTACCTGTGTTGTTGAGTTTGTGAGCATGGTTGAACATGCGTAATTTAAATAACTTCAATGAAAGTGCTTATGTAACTTAAGCTCTGAACAAGATCTAATACCAATTATCCAAGTCATGCCTAGGTGCACATTGGAGACAGTAATTCGACTGAAAGAGTCGAGCACTATTATGGTGGAAGCATTAAAAGAATAAGTAAATAAGGAAATACACTATATAGAAAGAAAGTATGCGCACATACAATATGCAATAATTTGACCCAATTTCTATTAATACTTCTTCTCCTTGAAGGTTGATCAATGTATACTACAATAATGTACATGTTTATATAGAACTTTGAGACACTTGGGTGACTACCCGTTATGTTTAGTTACAAAAGAAGTTATAACGGTTCGAAATTTCAAGTGACGCAGACGACTGTAAGATAGAGAGACATTATGTCTATGTTCGATAGTTGTTGATGTCGACAATGCATTTTGAGATGTACTTCGAGCGCGAAACATGTCGGGGTTGTCCAAGTCAGTTTTGTCAAGGTTCAGACTTGTTGAAGTCAATACTAAACCTGTCGAAGTGCTGACTTTGTCGAAGTTTGACAACATGCCAACTACTGAGTGGATCAAATGTATTCACCCTGCATATTATATTAATTACCAATCTCATGGTAAAATTAGGTGGGAAAATATCATTAGGAATATCTATTTAACATATATTTTTTCCCTCAATTCTCAATCACATATTCATAGTAAACCTCAATTTGGAAGCACATTTAGCTAGGTTGACTAGCGTGTACCTTCTATATGCAGCATATTTATAATAATAATTGATCTAAAAACATACATGACAAATTTAGTCATCTCTACATTCCACGATTTGATGAACCTACTAAACATAATTCCCACATAAACGATACCAGCAAATACTGAGCCCAGAGATCTGAGCATTTGAACCTTTTACTGATACCAAGTGTAACGACCATGCATGAGGTCCAACCAAAACAACTAACATGCATGCATATAAATAATCTAGATCTGATAAAGAAGTTAAGAACATCTTTTTTTTTTCAGGTTTCTTTTTAGAATTTGTTTACAAAGTACGTAAGGATATACAACATTAATGAATCGTAAACCAATCCACATAAATTCATTGAATTAAACTATTCCATTTTCATGTGAAACATTTAACAAATTCAAATAAATTTGAAATACATGTTCAGATCGCTAGTCATTGTCGTTTGAGGATGAGGACGAAAGTTGTTTTGTCATCACTCTGTTGTAGTTTCTATCACTAGATTTCCAATCATGTTGGATCCACTGGTTTCCTCACTACCATACCATGACCGATACTCTCATTCCCCCGAGACCCCTAATCTCTATGGCGCTGACAATACCTTGCTAGTAATGGAAGTATGACACCAAGATGTTGCTGGGAGGATCCCAACCTCACTCACATTATACTGAACCACACTCTTCCATAGTTGCCTCAGATCCACCCCAAAGGGTTCGATCTCCAAACTGTGGCAGGACTGAAGTCAAAGAAGATGCAATAACAATATCCTTCTTCCTTCCTTTTCTTTACCTTTTATTAACCATTTTGTTAATTCCCATGCATCCCATGCACCACTTTCAGTTAACTCTTTACTTTACTTTAATTAATTAATTGATTTATTTTATTTACCAAGCCAGTTTTTAGTTATCTTTAGTTCTTTGGTTCTTTTTCGATTAGCTGGGTTTTCACATTAGTTCAAGTTCCTTAATTTACCCTGTTAACTGATTTCTTAACTTAGCTTTATTTCAGTTTATTTATCCTTATTTATTTAATAAAAATCATTTATTTATTTATCTATTGGTTTATTTATTTATTTTATTTTTATTTTACTTAAAGTTCATGTGATCAATTTATTATTTCTTTTAATTAACTTAGATGTTGATTACCACTACATTCTCGTCGCGACTAGAATTGTCAAGGTGCTATGATCCCAGCATGCCCTTCTGATAATTCCCACACGTGAAGAGTTGTTTATGACGACTGATCCAATGTTACCTCGTCTCACCTATCCTCGGAAGATCCTGGTGGTTCCTGGGGAATAAGGTTGAGTCTCTATTACATACCCCCCAATTAATAATATTCGCGAGTGACCAACTCACGACCTACATTCAAGGAACACACATTTGATGAAGTGGTGTTTTCCTTACTCTATTCAAATTTCATCACGTCGTCCACTTTGTTATCCTTACAGGTATAATTTTTCATCCTCATCACCTGATGTGGATCGATTGACAATCACAATACCATCATCTACAAATAAAACAATTTGTGAATCAAATTTTATAAATAAGATTTCAACTATAACAAAAAGATCAATCGACCTCAACCGTTAAGGTTTCCTGACTCATCTAGAGTTTACGCATGCCAGTGCATCAAACATATCACAATTCAATCATGCTATATACAAGACTGATATCACCTGCCATAGTCATCGACTTAGCTCGAGTCTTTTCATACTAATTCCTTATTTTGGTTCATGTATCTGCCTTTCTTATCACACTTGACAAACCATGAGAGTACATGCTACATAACGTTTGTCAATAAAACATTATACAACTTTTAATCCTTGCTTGATACTTCACATGATTCTTTATTTCACAACCATAATATCAATGCATTCACAATTGAACAAATGTCAACATCATTCTCATAGTCATAATTTACTCATCAATATGTCAAATAATTCGTCTTAGGTTATACCTCATCAAAGTTTCATTGCTTCACACATGTCTAGGTCATCCAAAACCAGATGCCCTAAAAAATATGTCCTTACAACGTTTTTTAGATCTCAAATAAATAAATGGCCCGGTCATTCATCATAGAATGCCCTAAAAGAAATAGTTTATTCTAATCTCAAGAGTCATGGAAAAATATGGTCTTACATACAGCCTCATTTTAGGAAACTTCATCCTTTCTTTTCTAGAATAATTATGGACAATGTCTACATATTTCCAATGTGTCCTCCTAGGTTGCAGTTATTGGGACTATATCTATTCTTGATATTTTATATCCTCATACATGAATCACACAATGCTACTTTACCAAAATACATCAACCATGTTAACTTAGTATCGAGTCGTCATTTTCATCTATACATAATGATTTCATTCAATTGCTTTTCCTATCCCTACATGGGCATTGCATATATTATAAATAATATATTATACTAATATTATACATAGTGAAAAGTTGGAACCAATAATTTTTAAATAATATCATAACTAATATACCGATAAATCATTTAGATATTACACATGACCTATAATAATAATATTAATTTATATATTTTATCCTTTGTTTAACATCTAACTATATTCACAAAACTAAGTGGTTGGTTGTTCCTATCAGCATTCACCGACCACTTTACTTGTGGTTGTGCTAGTACAAAAATACTATAAACAATGAAAATTTAGATAATGCACTCATCCATATTTTAGGTAATGCATTAACTAATATATAATATTATTATATTATAATTAATATATTATACTATTATTATACACACTCAAAAGTTGAAACCAATCATTTTTAGTTAATATCATAACTAATATACCCATCCATCATTTAGATATTACACATGACCTATAATAATAATAATTACTATTATAGCTATCACATTCCGGTAGAGCAAATGATCGAGAGGGGTTTTGTTTGCTTGGCGGCCCAGGATCAAAACCTGCTGCTCCTGGAAGGCAACATTTAAATCCAACCATGCTAAGGGTTGGTGCGGCTAGGCCGGGTGCGATCCCTGAGTGATTTTGACATCTTAGATGCCCCTGGATCATGGTTTCTTAGACTGGGGTTCGCCCAACAAGTCACAGGGCACTTAACCAACCAATTTTTTTTTACTATTATAGCTAATATAATTAATTAATTAATATTGTAGCTAATACAAGTAATATTATAGTTAATATATAATAAAATTATATTATAATGAATATATTAGTTGAGCCTAATAACTTTTAAGGTGATATTGTTTGTTTTTTTATTTTCTTATTAAGGTGAAAATAATAAATTGCGAACATAGCATTATTTTATTGATTTTTTGATTTTTTATTAGAAAGGTGAGCTGAAATTTCCCATATAGTCTCCCGTGCTAGAAAAAACACTTAGGAAAACAATAACAAACACAATGTAAAACAAAGAAATAAATTTACTCTAAAAACCGAAAATTAGAAACCTATAAAGAGTTTTTCTTTTCTCTATTCATTGTATTATCATTTTTATTTATAATAATATACTACCCAAAAACCTTATGCAATTACCTTGATTAGACTACAACCTTAACTCCTAGTTTGTATTATCATTTTTATTTATAATAATATATTACCCAATAACCTTATTCAATTTCCTTGATTAGACTACAACCTTAACTCCTGGTTTGTATTATCATTTTTATTTATAATAATATACTACCCAATAACCTTATTCAATTTCCTTGATTAGACTACAACCTTAACTCCTAGTTTATATTGGATTCAAAACCATGAGTCTAAAATATCAAAAGGACCAAAAGGAAACCCAAAAAAGATTTCTATGAATTCTAATCACAACTTCATATTTTTTCCATTGTAACTTTCAAAAAGTACAACACATGTTTAATACCTTATCCTTTTCCATTTAAACTCAAGAAAGGGAAAATATTGAGCACATGAGATTACAACTCAGAGACTGAAGAGCAGAGTACAGTGGATAAAGGAGGGGGATGCTAATACGAGGTTTTTTCACTCATTTGCTTCAGCTAGAAGAAATACAAATGCTATTTGGTCTCTAAAGGATCAGAATGGCATCTCTGTTTTTGAGGACCTGGCACTTAAGCAGCTTGGTAAACAGCACTTTAGTGACCTTTTTGGTGACGAAAAGTCTACTAATATTGCTGATCAACTTAAAGTTATCAGTCTTTTCGCGCACATGAATACTGAAGATGATATTGATCTTTTCCTTAAGCCCATATCGGCCCAGGAAGTTGAAGCTGTACTTAAGGGGTTTAAGAAGGATAAGAGCCCGGGACCTGATGGGTGGCATGTTGAGTTTTTTCTGGCTTTCTTTGATCTGGTGGGGGGGATTTGGTGTTGGATGTGGAGCAGGCTAGATTACATGATAAAGTTTTCGGTGCCCTTAACTCTACTTTTCTGACCCTTATTCCTAATGTGAAAATCCCCTGACTTTTGTTGACTTTCGACCCATATCCTTATGTAACTTGGTCTACATGGTTATATCCAAGCTTGCTGCCATCAGACTCAAGCCTATCCTTAACCGTTCACTTTCTTCCCATCAATTTGGCTTTCTCAAGGATAGACAAATTAGTGAACCTATGGGTATTACCCAGGAATTATTACACTCTATCAAAACGAAGAATTCTAATGTCTTGGTCTTAAAATTGGACCTGGTTAAAGTATTTGATAGAGTCAATTGGACCTTTACTAGACTTCTGCTCATTCCGATTGGTATACACCTTTTGGGTGTCAATTGGATTATGGGTTGTGTCTCTAGCTCCTATTTTGCTATGTTAGTTAATGGTTCTCCCTCGGATTTTTTCCCTGCTTCTAGGGGGTTGCGTCAAGGTTTTCCTTTGTCTCCCCTGTTATTCATCTTGATTATGGAGAGTCTTAGTCATATTATTATGGATGCACAACACAAAGGTCATATTAAGGGCTTTTAGTACTCTCCTCTTCCGTCAATTACACACCTGTTATTTGTGGATGATGTTATTTTAATTGGTGTTGGTACTGTTGAAGAATGGAGTGCATATAAAGATGCCCTTGACTTATTTTGGTCAGCCTCGGGGATGACTGATAGCATTGAAAAATCTTATTTTCTCTATCAGAATGTGGATGCTGATATCAGGAATAAGATTGCTGAGATACTCCCTTTCAGGATGGCACCTCTTACTGAGGGCTTTAAGTATTTGGGCTATCGGCTTAAACCATTGGGGTACCATACTTCGGATTGGAGATGGATGATTGAATTATTTGAGAAAAAAATCCAAAACTAGACCTACAGGTATCTCTCACTTGGTGGCAGGGTGGTCCTTATAAAAGTTGTGCTTACTGGGTTGGCTGTCTACTGGTTTGCTTTGGCTAGATGTCCTAAATCTATTTTGAATTTTCTACACAAAACTATTTTCTCCTTTCTCCGAGGCTCCTGTGATGGCTATCAGAAACCTCATTTGGTAAGCTGGGAAACTCTTTCCTTAACTATTGAATTTGGTGGTTGGGATATTAAGAACCTTGAATGGTTTGGTATATCTTTGAGATTAAAAAGCATGCGGTAGCTACTTACTGGTACAGGTATCTGGAGCAGAATTATTGCCCATAAATACTTAAAAAACAGACCCTTAGAAGACTGGATACGTGCCCGGATTTTTTGTGTTAATGGTACTTCATACTTTTGGAATGGGTTTATAAGGATATTTGAGTGGATTACCTGTCAGCTGGGATGTAGGGTGGGGAATGGATTAAAGATCAAGGTGGGGGTTGACCCTATTGCTGGGCTAAACTCACTGCGTCTACTATTTGAGGAACTCAGAGATTATCTTAACGATATGGGGATCTCTTTCCTTGCTCAGGCGCAAAATTTGGATGTGTGTGGTTCTGAAGGCCCCAAGTGGTACTCTACAACTAATTTGCTTTTGGGTGGTGAATGGGATGCAAAATGGTGCTCTTATGTTAAGGGCCTAACTCATGGGGGTATTAGGATTGGGAATGCTGAGGATAAACTGCTTTGGATGTATGATGAATAGCAGGGATCGGTGACTGCAAAAAAAGCTTATGATATTATTATTTCCAATCATAGGACTATCATGGAGAATGATATCATCTTGAATATTTGGCACTTTAATATACCCCACAAGATTAAGTGTTTTATCTGTCTCACTTGTAATAAGAAAATCAATACTTGGGATATTCTATGCAAGAAAGGCTCGTACGGTCCAAACAGGTGTTGTCTATGTAATGAGGAAGCTGAATCTATAGACCATCTTTTTGTTGGATGTCTATTTTTGAAGAAGATGATTTTGGGACTTAACAGTTTGTTTAAAGTGAATATCCTTTGGAATGCCCCTACTTTCATGGAAAATCTCTCCAACTGGGTTTCTAAGGATGGATCCTTACGGTATCTGCCCCTTTTTCTTACTTGGAATATTTGGAAGGCTAGGAATTGCATGTTATTTGAAGATCGACATCCCTTGATGGCTGGCCTTTTACATGTTATCAATGATGAGGTGAATACTTACAAACCTATTATGAAGCACAGGAATAAAATTCGGAACATAGGGAAACCTCCTGTTTCAAATTACCTTAGGATCTTCTTCGATGGAGCTATAGCTAAAAGCATTGGTGGAGCAGGTTTTTGTATTTGGCTGAATGATCATCATTTGTTTGACTTTAAACTTGGATGTGGGAGTAGCACAAACACTAGAGTAGAAATATTAGCACTCTGGGCATCATTATGGGTCGCCAAGGATATTGGGTTGCTTTACCTACATATCTTTGGCGACTCCTCTGCGATTATAAATTGGGAAAAAAAAGAATCCACCCTGGACATGGTGAATCTTGAGGCTTGGTGCTACAACACTAGATTTCTTATGTCCTCTTTCACCTGGGTGGATTTCAGTCATGTCTATAGGGAACATAACAAGAGGGAAGACATCTTATCCAAGGAGGGGTTGCACTTGGCTCCAGGCCATCTCTTACTTACTGAATCATATGATGATGAGATTATCGGGGAAGACTCATTACAACTATTTTAGAATATGCTCATTCTATATCATTTTTTTATCTCATGGATTCTTTGAGCTATATCAGATTTTGTTGAGCAGCTATTAGAAGATATACAAGAGTCTCTCCCTTGCTTAGCTAAGGTATCTGGGCTCTTGTTATATTCCTTAGGGACATATTTGACTGATATTATTATTTCTCACTTATGAGAGGATTATTGTGGTATAGATACCCAAGTGCTTTGTGCACCTTTGGTATACACTACCTGTTTTTTTGAATTAAGTATTGTATGAACTAATATACAATGATATTATCTCTGATATGTTTGCCAGGGGGGTCTGTATGTTGACTGATGATGTACAAGGTTCTTTTGATTCAATTGAATAACAAGGAACTGATTTTTTTTTACTGAAAAAAAACTCAAGAAAGAGCACTTTATTTGGAGATTACCTTTCCAAAACTCAAACTAAGATACCTTTCATCAATAAAAAATATTGTTATTATGATATTCTATTATTTAAAATTATATATTCTTATGATAATTTAGTCTATTTCATTTAAAAATGTTGTTTTATTACTTTAATGCCTCCACTATCTTCTTTATGGTTTGCCTTACTATTAATTAATTAATTGGAGTTTAAAAGGCCTTAAAATATAGGGGGAAACAGTATAAACTATGTTATTATGGATAGCCCCAGTGTACCATTACTTCTCTCCATATTGAACCCTCTTTACCAATGGTTGGCTAACAAGGTGGGGATAATGACTTTACTTTACTTGTAAAGAGATAAGATAGAATTGAAATATATTATATTTGCATTGAATTTATTATTCTTCTACTAAAATACAAAACAAGAAGTTTAACCATATGAATACAATAAACATTACGAGTATAAATGTAAAGACAAACTTGGTCATACGAGGATGTGATCAAACCTTGATTTAAAGATAAGATGCGTAAACTTTCATCTCAAAATAGAGAGAAGACAACAAACATATGATGGATGAAACACCAAAACTTGTAGGACATTTATATGTTAACAAAATTGGATTTTTGTAAATACAAGAATATTTGTAAATTTCAGGCAGAAGCCCTCAAGGGAATACAAGCGACAGATCCTGCATCCTCAGTCATCGTTGGTACTGAGTCATTCAACTTTATTCTAGTGGCCAATACTGATGTGTCATCAACCCTTCTATTACTAGACCTAACCTTGTAAAACTTTACAATTTAAACATCTAATATTTACTATAGGAATCAAATTATAAAGTTAATTAAGTAATTAATTAGAAGTATAAGAACCCTAACCCAAGATTTAATCATATCCTTACCATATAACTTAATAAATTTATAGCCAAAAATAGAATAAAAATAAAAATAAATGTCTCAAATGCAAAATAAATCTCATATATATATATATATGGTCAAATTAAATTTTAATTTTAATTTTTTTTATTTAAGTTGGATTTTATAAATATTAATTAATTTAAATATTAAAAGTAAATTGAATGAATTGATTTTAACTACATTAACCCTTTACAATAATCTTTGCTACAATACAGACCTTCCTAGCATTTTAACTTGTCAAAATTATAGTGAGCTCGGGAATCTTCTTACCAAGCTTTTTGAGAATAGGAATACAATTTTAAAACAAACTAATTAATTGGTTTCTTTAGGTCCGAGAGACCAAGTTTGGTCTCAATGAATGTTAACCATTGTGATCATAATAATCATCATCACATGATTCATTTACATAATAATAAATAATAAATATTAATTTAATTTAAATAACTAAATTTAATCTTTTTTTTCTTTTCAATATCCTAAAATCAATTATAATTATTTAAAGCTATCTTAGGGTCCTAATCATGGAGTAACCCTAACCCTATCTCCAACCTTCGCTCCACTTGGCTGACACTTTCTCTCCACGTGGCAGTCTCCCAGCTCACCCCCTTGTCCACCCTACCTCACAACCCTACCTACCTTCTTTGGTATCTGACTATGCCTTCAACCTGTCCATTCCTCTCACCATCTCCTTCTCCCATCCGCTTCCACCGTTTGCCCCTCTGTCACCGAACTACACAACTACCTCCATCGATCATATGCCCAATTTATAAGGGGTCCCATATGGAAGGATTCAGCGACATGTATTCCACGTGGGATTCATGCACTCCCTCCTCCCACTGTTTCCATGTAGATTTACCCGAAGCGAAATGGCTTCTAGGTATGGAGGATCAATATCTCTACGTTTGCAAAGCACGCATAGGGGGGTGATCCAAGCTTCTTTATTAATTTGGTTTATTAATTTGGTTTTTGATTGCTTATTTTGGTTTTAATAAGTTCCCTCAGCTTCACATTACCCCCTGAGTATCCAGTCCATCCTATTAACATTTCTCCGATCTTCTTTGCATTTACTTCTAAACTAGTAGTTATCGATTCCAATAACACCATTAAAATTGTGTGGGCATCATTTTCTTTTTTTGGTAAGAGTATGGAATGTTTTAGCATAAACATCATTGGTTCTAGTGTTCTTAATTTATGTGTTCTTAGGTGCAGGGGTTATTAGGAAGTAAAGGTAACCGAACTACTACTATTCTCTAAAACGTACACTTTATTGCTCTTTTCTTCTCTCAAGAGTCAGCTCTGTTATGTTGGAAGAAAAGCTTTCGATACCATTGTACTTCCAAACCCCTCTACACCAGGTATGTATGGATGGCTTCTCTTTCCTTATCTTTCAATTGTAAAACCTTGATGCCATTGCTCTTGCCATGGCCTCAGGGATCCAGAATGTCTAATAAGTTTAATGGTTTATTAGCCACAATTTAATAACCCATCAAAGGGCACTTGCTAAATTTAAATTTGGAGTAACATTTTTTTTTGCTCTTTAGTTATTAAGTATTAGGGATTAGTTTTTTTCATTTTTTTACTTTTTTATTTCTAAAATTTTGAAAGAATGAGGGATTTTAGTTTTATTATCTTTATTTCATAATGCAATATTTAGTTAGCTAGCGTACATGAGTAAATTGTCTTTATTCTAGTGATTTTTATGTCTTTGAGTAAATTGTCTTTATTCTAGTGATCTTTATGTCTCTAACCTATCTAGAACTCAAAAATAAATATTTTTATTTATTAAAAAAAACATTATGTTAAAAGTTATCATAAAGTTTTTATGACCAAGTTGGTCAAGATGACTGTAATTGAATATTTATTTATTTAAATAATTAAATGGAGAGATACTTATCCAAAGCACAATGTTGAAAGAGTCTTCACTGACCCATTAAGAGGAATGAGCAGCTCTAGAAGGCTAAATGGCAAGTGAAAGCACTAGCATATTTCACTTTTTAGCTATTGTAGGAAGCAAAATCCCATAAAATTATGGTCATGGTAGTCATGTTCAGTGAGAGAAGGAACTGAGCAGGTGGCTCATTTAATTTCAAAACTAACCCAAAGACCTAGGAAATCTTATAAATATCATCGAATTGAGCAGGAGGCTCACTACATTCTATTTCAAGTGAATGAATCTTGTGACTGTTGCAAACTAGAAATTCAGGCATACAAGGAATTCGATGAGGAGATAGCTAAAGTGAAATTGCTGAGTTAAGTTTGCTATTGAGTGCTAAGTTTTAGAGATTTCTGTGTATAATGTTACACGACATCTTCTTCCTAGTGGTTTAGTGAATAGACTCGGGGGTCCTCAAGCAAGTAATATTGGTTGCTTCACAAGACGGTTCAAAGGAACAGTCTCCTTTGGGTGTTTGTCCCCCTTTTGCAAATTATCTAGGTTCTAAATTGTTTAGCTAGTATCTATAAAATTTTGTTATATCACTATTTGCAGTTTTAGGAATGTTAGGGATGGTTGTGAACTAAGTAACCATTACTAAAGTTGAATAGGATAGAAAAGTTTATTTTTTAAGTATTGTTATAAATAATGCTACAGTTTTCCTTTCTACAAAGTTAAATGGAAAATTGTAGATTATTTTAGTATTTCTCTCTTCTTACTTACGAATAAAATTATAATCATTTTTTGAGTTTATATTACTGTGTTCTTCTTTTAAGAATTTCATATCTTTAGCATGCGGTTTGTTTATGGTAGTACATTATTTTAATCCCTAGAATCACAAGCTCTCTACCTAATTTTAAACTTAAGGACATAGTTACAACTAGGAAAATAACCCTAATAAGATGAACCTTTATTAAAGTAATAATATAAAGTACAACATTATTATTAATACAACCAAAGGGAATTTAAGCTTCCGTCAAAGCTAAACTAGGGTTTAAAGAATTAATTTCTAAGCTCATACATAACCTTGTTTAAAGACTCTACATATTTTTATTACAAAGACTATCTATATAAATATGTATTGCAGTAATAAACAAAAGTTAAATAACTACACTTAAATTATTCAATTGTAAATACTGTAAGAAGGTGTTCCTTTGCGAAAACGTTACACTATTAGTATACTTTATATATATTAAAAACCCTAATGAGTGCTAAATTGAATAAATCAAGGGTTTGAGCCCTGTACTCTTCACATTTATAACTAGTCACGATGAAAAGGCCATTTGAGGGTTTTAGTATAACTTAACTTACAGTAAACCTTTTAATAAACAGCTTCACATAACACAAATTATCCAAACAGTTAAATCTTAGAAATCAACAAATGTCTTAAAAAAGCTATGGGTCGTAAGGAGTCTTTGCTAGTCAACAACGTAAATTTACTAAAGCCTTATGGCTCAAATCAATTTTGTATATATATATAAATTACAAACAAGTTAATATTATTTAACTTCTTCACGTCACGGAATCAATTCCCGCTAGGGCCTTTTGGCCAACCTTTTTACACACTTATAATATCATCAACAAGTACCAAGTAAACCGTAGCTTGAAACCAAACGATTTTAACAATACAAGATCACTTTGATCTTATGACCTTATTTGTAAGTGAGGAACTTAGTTATTGTCGGAAACCCCACAAGAAAAACAAATTATCTGAGTGGGCCCAATGGTTAAGAACATGTGTTATCTCCCTAGAGGTCACAGGTTCAAAACCGACGGGGTAGGGTTGCTCATTTCAACAACCACTGCACAAGTCCATTCAATGATAGTATCAAAGCCTTAACCACTAGACCCTTAACCAGCAGATCCACTAAGAGCAAGGAAGGTGATGTTCCAGGTCTTACTAGACGACGCGCTCACCATTGGAGACCAGTTCTTGTCCACGCAGAAACCCCAGCAGGAAACTCCTGCAAGCAAAGATGCAGGGTTACTTTTAACTTTAAAAAAAACTACGCTTCTAAGAAATAATACAAAGAATTAGCGTAAGCTGAGAAAACTCACCTTCGAAGAGAAAGACATAACAATAACTATGCAGAGGTATAATGAAAATAGTCCACCAAGCTATATTGGAGCCAAACTTAAGTTGCAAACCATGAGCCGACCTTTTATGGCCTGTTTTTTGCCAAATTACGAAGTTAAGAGGGTGACGGCCGTTAGCCTGAATGCCAAGGCCGAGACCTCGAAGTCGATATCTTGGTTCTCCCTCTCTTTCCTTCGCTACTATGCAGGAAACATTTAACACAATGACCAAACCATAACTAAAATCAAGGAGCATTAAACCCCTACGGTTTTGATTGTACATACACGCGTTCCAGCTCGAGGTTTTAAAATCAATCACATGGCTTGGCACATTACACATTGAATTCTAAATCTTAAATTGAATCTCTATAGTTTCCAAATCGTTGAGCTTGCACCTTGGAGACCATAATTTTTAATGCGGAGGATTGGTTTCATCTATTTAGCTAAACACTATGGTGTTCTTTTTAAAATTGTTCTCCTTTAGGCTTAGATAAGCCTTTGTTTACCTTTAGCTAGGACCTTGGTGTGTCATCACCTCAAGACAAGCTCAAATTGATTTTGTACCTGCAAGAAGTTTATGTAGTAGTTTGCGTTATCCAGATAACTAAGTAAGACATTTGTATCCCGTTAAAGTCAGCTGGTGGGATAGTGCACTCCAGACTATCTTCCGATTCGCATGGACACGGGCGCCCCCCGCCACCTACCCATTGTCAGCATCAGATGTTCGTGCATCATGGTAGTTTCGATTCCACGCATCCCATGCAAGGATAGTCGGGCGTGCTGCGTGTCTGTGCCTAAATTTCTTCAGCAGCAGGAGCAGGAAAAAGATAGAGAGCCTTACAATTTTGTTTTGATTAGAAAAAATAAATTCCCCACAAAAAATTCTCATATATATATATATGATATTGGACTCCCAAAAATTTTCCTTAGTAACATTATATACAATACAAAAATTGTAAACATAGTTTTGGTTTTATTATGCTAAAATTTTAGGTTATTGCACTAACATATTTTTTTATGAATTAGTTATGTTATTTGTACGGATTAAATTTAGATGGGAAATTAATAAATATTCCTTTTAACCACAAAAGAACATCTAATTCACAATTCCATAATTTTAGTGTGGAAGGAGGCATTTGTTGTAGAGATGAGTTTCCTTGGAAGAGGCAGCTCTCACATTTGGCTTGGCTTGAATAGTATTTATAAAATGTTTGTAGGGTTAGGGAGGCAGAACTAATTTTCAATGGATATTTTAGATTCAAACTATGATCATTATTATTTATTATATCTATTAAATATATACATTATAATAACAATAATTATTATTTTTAAATAGTACAATGTATAATCATTAATATCCAACTACTAACTATATATCTTAGTTAGAATATTTAGGAATCATTTAATAGGGTAGTAGTCTAGACATGTTAAGATTTGATTTGAGCTTTTTTCTATTATTTTTTAACAAATACTTGGTGAGGTGGTAATAAGAACACTTCATTCTATAATCATTTAAACCAACTAATGAACTATTATCTATAACATTTTTATAAAAATTATTAATATTTAGATATTAATAAATAACAATGAAATCTACATTTAATATATTTATAAATTATCTATTAAAAT